>CAEGAE010019931.1:0-20049 GCA_903067095.1 Girardinus metallicus | reverse complement strand
CTGGTGAACTGGCCGCTGTACGACAGACAGAAGCAGGAGTACATGGAGCTGGGTCAGACCCAGACTGGGAAGCAGAAACTGAAGAAGGACAGGGTCCATTTTTACACCGTCACCCTCCCTCAGAAGCTGCAGCAGATCCAAGGAGCAGTCGCTAAAGCTGCAAACTGAGCATCGCATTGTTTTATTTTTAGTCCAGGTTTTTAATAATTCTTATAATACAGTTAATGCTGATCACTGCCTGCAACATCTGGACTTTTTTTTTTTTTTTAGTTTTTTGATTCAGGTTGCTTTGCAAACTGGATGTAATTAAATGAAATGTCTTCATTCATGTCGTGTAATTGTTGTTTCGCTCTTATTTTCCTACATTAGATTGAAGCAGGTTGAATGAATAAAACATAATATCTTTATCAGAGTTGCTTGATTCATGAAGAACGTTTCTGCACAATGTTTCTTTCAAACTCTGGTCGATTAGCTTGATAGTGACTTCCAGCACAGAAACTGCAGCTCCAAACAATTGCTATGAAACAGGGATGTCCAAAGTGTGGCCTGGGCCATTTGTGGCCCTCAAAATGACTTTGTTTGGTCCATGACCACAAGTCAAGAAAGTTTAAAAATGTGTCTATCAAAATAGTTTCAATTGGTGACGAAAAAAAAAACTCAGAAAGATGACAAAAGCGGGTAATTCACCATCATGAAGATTTCATTCAGATTTCAAATATTCAATTTTTTTTATAGCTTTAAATCATTCTATTTTTAAAATCCCTTTTAAACTCTGTTAAGTTGTTGCTTAGTTTAAAATTGTCTGGATCCTCTGGTTTTACCTTTTTTCGCTTCTTCAAATATCTTTTTTTGTTTATTAGAAAAATGTTGACAGATATTGTACAAAATCATGTCAAATTTCAATAGATTGTCTATTGAATTACCAAAATAAATATTTTAAATTACGTTCTATTGTGTTGGGATTGGATTTTGCTTGTTGCTTGTACTCTCTGGTTAAAGATAAGTATATTATTTTGATTTGATTGTTATTTTTTAACCTAGAAATACCGTTGATAACGTCTCCGTAGCGCTGATTGGCTGCTGAGCCTCCTGACGTCATTGGGTCCCCCGTCTTCGTCCTCGTATCTACTGGCGCATGCGCAGCAGAGGACAGTCTCACAGAGGAGGAGGTTGATCCGCAGAAACACGGAGAGTGGGCTTGCTGCTGTGTCCGAACTCCGTGGGACGGTTCGTTCAGGTACAGCTGTCTGTCACGCTGTTGTTTTATTTTTAATTCCTCCTGTTTACTTCACCGGAAGTCACGTTTCATCCTGTCTGTCTGTCTGTCTGTCTGTCTGAATGGCTTTGGGGTCACAGTGGAGTTCGGTTCTGGTTCCTTGACCTCTGCTGTGTGTTGCTATGGGTTCGTGTCTCCTTGGGTGACCCCCGTGACCCCGCACAGGGCTCCACGGACATGCCGTGGTCACAGCACGACTCGGTTCTCCTGGAAACGTCAGCTGTTTGTGTTTACTCTCTGCCGCTTCCTGCAGGAGCCGAACCTCATTCAGAAATGCTCCAATTTGTGCTCTTATAGCTCTCTGACCCAAATCCAGTCCAGGTACCACCAGACTCAACATTGTACTTTAACAGTCTGTATAAACAGCGGGGTTCGGCTGGTGTTTCATCCACTAAGCTCGTTTTATTTGTAGCAGATTGGGACATCATTACTTTTTTCATTCATTGAATTGGTTTAAAAAATGTTTAGTTTGAGGTAAGCAGTAAAGTTTTTGTATTTTGCAAAGTAAGCCGAATCGTTCAGATCTGCATTCTCTTACATAGGGTTAATTTGTTTTTTACAAATGGGTTTGTATTAAGTCACGTAGGTGCATTTAATATGAGTAGAAAATGACAGAATTATTTTTTATTTATTCCCATGGTTCATAAGTCAGACTCCACAAGCTCGTAATGCAACTGGAGGTTAGGCTCTCAGGAACATAATAATTTGTACAAAATATTATGCATTAGTGGTAACGTTACTGGAGAAATAGTGTGAAAAACTAATTCTAATTTGAAAACATAAAATAAAACACATTTTTTGCAATGTAGCTGGAGAAGTCATCACAAGAAAATGACTCAAGGAACATCAACTGTAGATGATTAACTTGAAACAGTTTATCTTTCTGTCAAGCAAATTGATCAATTATTTTTTATTAAGACTATAAGAGGCAAAGTAAGAAGGGATGTGAACTAGATGTTTTGTTCTGCGAGTAGTTTTCATTTTGGGTTGCGCTTATAGAAAATTAGCAGAAATCACAATGGAAACTCACCTGCTCTGGAAATATGTGGTTCAAAATAATTATTTTTGCAAGAGCAGATTATTTATTTTTTAAATACCGTTTTAATTATTTTTTTCTCTATCTATTTATTTAATCATAAAAGTAGCTGTTAGCACTGTTTCTGGGTTCGTCTTTCTGCGTGTGACCCTGTAAGGACAAGCAGGTTCAGAGAATGGATGGATGGATGGATTTTTTCACTTATTTTGACTAAAACAAAACAGACTTTAAATAAAATGTTTCTTTCTTAAATCAGAAATTCTATAAACCGATTCCTCAGGGTTGGAAGTCTGCGTTAACCTTTCGCCATGTAAGGAATTCATCCAGCGTGTTTCTAGGAATGCACTTTGCTGGCTTGACTGGCAGAAACTCTGCTTATCTTGATGTGCACATGGAGCATGATTTCCTCTAAGCGTTTTTATTCCCAGCATGCACAGCCTCCTTACACTGGAAAAACACAAAATCTTACCAAGTATTTCTGGTCTAGTTTCTAGTGCAAATATATTAGTACACTTGAAATAAGACAGAACTTACAAATATTTTTTTTTGCAAGATCTAAGAGATTGTATTAAGTAAATGATTCCTTAAAATTGACAAACAAGTGCTAGTTCCTTTAGCAGATTATTTCACTTATACCAAGACTTTCTAAGTAAAATAATCTACCAAAGATGCAGTGCTTTCAGACCTCAAACAGTGCAGAGAAAACAAGTTCATATTCATTTAGAAACAACAAAACTACTGTTTTAACTCAGGAATGGTACAGAAATCAATATTTGGTGTAATAACCAGGAGGTTTTCAATGGGGTTCACTGCAGAGGGCTCTTCATATTTTTTTTTTCAGAGCTGTATAAGTTTCTAACCTCACTTGTAAACTCAAGCAGTAACTCATATGCCGTCAAACACTTCTCCTTTTTTTTTTGCTTCAGCTCCACGTTTGACTTAAAGTCTAATTGCACAACACAATCAGAGTGAATCCATTTGAGCCGCAGTAAACCGGGAGCGTTTGGGTGGATCTCTGCAGTCTGAGCCTGTGATCGTATTTCAGCTGACAGTAACGCGGAGGTGTCTCAGAGAAATGTCGGTCCCACTCACCGGCGAAAGGAGCTGATAAAAAGTTATCACCGCCAGCGTGAGACGGCGATAATCAGCCAAACACGTCCCGGTGCGGTTCATCCAGGACTCCACATTCCTCACGCTGCAACACCAACAGCAGTCTTCCTAAAGTTTCCTTTCGCATCACTGCACTGCAAAACACAAAATATTACCAAGTATTTTTTGTCTAGTTTCTAGTGTAAAAATCTTAGTACAGTTGAAATAAGACAAAGCTAACTTACAAATAACTTTTCATTGGCAGATTATTTCACTTATACCATGAAAAAAAATGTCTTATAAGTGAAAAGTTTGCTGGTGGAACTACTACCTTTTCATCAATATTATTATTATTTGTTTTTTACTTAAAACAAGCTCTTATAGCTTTCTAAAAAGCTACTTGTAGATAAATTTTTCAAGTGAACTAAGATATTTAAACTAAAAACTAGACCAAAAATTTGACTGCTGTCTTAAATGTTTCTCTCTGTTGGATTATGGAGCTCAAACTGTTTGGAAATCGTCTTGTAAACCGTTTCCAGATTGATTGGTAGTGACAGTTGCTTCTCTAAGTCTACATTCACACAGGAAGACCCGATGCTTTATTAATTTATTTTTCTTTTTTTGCATGTTCGTTCAAAGCCAGACTTCTGTGAGAGCGGTTTACTACTCCACAGCAACTTGCTTGCAGAAGTAATAATGGATGAAGACTTTTATGGTTATTGAGCAGTGGTGGCCAACAGTATCGTCACAAAAATCATAACAAGACGAAGGAAGCTAATAAAAAGCAACCACAGCTAATGGCGACGGCCTTTTGTGGAGCGTTGTATGCAGCTGCTGTAGATGAATGTGTTGGATGTGCAGTCAGAGCTGAGAGGGATGGGACTGTGATGTGATTTGGTGGCACAGACATCTTTCAAAAGTTCATAATTACAATTTTCAGCCGTTGTTCACTGTAAAAACACTTTTATCAATATTAAGGAATTATTGAGCTAAAAGAAGCTCCTATATCATGACAGAAAGTTACTTTTGTCTTATTTCAAGTGTGCTGGCTAGGATATTTGCACTAGACGAAAATACGTCATAGGATTTTGTGGGTTTTTTTGCAGTGTTTACGTCCAGATTTACCGTGTCTGGCTTCTTCTGGCGCAGAATTATGACCCATGTCTCACGTCAAGCACGAAAAAATCGGATAAAATGCGACATGACCGTTCAGACTGCAGGCGCTTTGAAAGCAAGTTTGACAAGCGGAGGTGGCAAAAATGTAATGTTTTGGGGGTGAAAAGGTCAGAATTGGGTAATTCAGACTGAAACCGTCGTACATGGATCGTGGCGTGAACGTAGCCTGATGACTTTCTGGCTTGGCATTGTGTTCCGTTGTTGCATTTGAATCTGTTGTGGAAAAGATTAATGAATTGCTTTGAAATCTTCTGAATCGCTGTAAAGATGCGTGTTGATATTGTTGGACAGAAGACCTGCTGGGTCATGAAATGGATCCATTTTGTTAAACAATAGAAACGTGTCAGGTGTTGGTGTAAACAAGAAGCAAAGAGGAAAATGCTCTTTTACAAACAAAGGCGGCTTTCACTGGTGCTGCTTCGGCGATTGGGAGACGCCATAATGGGAGCTATCTGAAAACTCTCGGATTGCAGAAGGACACTGAAGGATTGTGGGTCAGGAAGTCCCAAGCTGGGGATCGGTTCCTGCTCTCCTGAGGATGAGCTTTGTTCAGCCATGACTCTGGGAAAGGGACAGCACAGCTACGCTGTAGCGATATCCCATCATGCACCAGTGGCAGGGCGGGGCGGCTGATTTATCGTTTTGCATTTGCT
Source organism: Girardinus metallicus (assembly GCA_903067095.1). NCBI lineage: Eukaryota > Metazoa > Chordata > Actinopteri > Cyprinodontiformes > Poeciliidae > Girardinus > Girardinus metallicus. The sequence continues at coordinate 14,819 of CAEGAE010019931.1, read as the reverse complement.
GCATATGGTTCATAGAGCTGAGGTGGCAGAGATGAATGGAAAGGGTGCAGAGCTGCTGGGCTCTGCACTGCAAAAACACTAAATCCCACTGAATATTTTTTAGTACTAATAGATTAATGCAAATCTTTTGGTACACTTGAACTAACTTACAAGTAACTTATCAGGAAGATATAAGAGCTTGTTTTAAATAAATAATGTCTTAGTATTGATGAAAAAGTACTTGTACCACTGGAAGATTATTTTTCTCTCAGCATATTTTCCTTCTTGTTTTCAGGCCGGTTGCAATAAGCAATAAGTCAATTAGTCGCATAATAAATTAAAACAAGCTCAATAATTTCAATTTGCATGACTATTTATTTTTCTCTTTTCTCTCCTTCTACCAAAAACTGGATGACTAAAGTCTTCAGTCTGGTGATTTGGTCTCAACTAGCTCCTTTTATTGAGGACAATTTTGTTTACAGCAACTTCATAATTCATTTAGTTTGTTGTTTCTGTTGTTTAGTTTATTTAATTTGGTTATTTAAAATGTCTTCCAGTTCCAGAAGACATTCAGTTCTTGCGTTATTATTATGCCATCACCTTAATGTTACTTGGAAATTGTCTGTAAATAAAAATATTATTGTTTATATTTAATAAATTCTGGGACATTTTGTTGTCTAGCAACATTTGCTATTGTGGCAGGCCTTGTTGTTATAAGTAAAATAATCTGCCTGTAGAATTACTTTTTTATTTACTTAAACAGGCTTCTACTTCTTGCTGAAAAGTTACTTGTAAGTTGATTTTGTGCTAATCCAAGTATAAGATATTTGCTCTATCAACTAGGCAAAAATACTCCCCAATTTAATTCAAATTCAAAAATACTTTAATTCCAAAGGTAACTTAAATACTCTTGGTTGGATTTTGTGTTTTTGCAGTGTGCTCCTTTTTTCATGTTTCCTGCTGGTTTTTAGAGACTTGCGCTCATCCAGTGCAGGTCCAGCGCTCCCTGAAGCATCACTCAAGCTTGTCAGGAGAAACGCGGCGGCCCTCGATGTCACTGAGTGTCTGATCATGATGACGGGGGGATGGGAAGCTCCCGTTTCTGCTCATGGAAGCAGAAACGCCGCAGCGTTTCCAGTCAGCGTTGCTGTGCAGCAGGACAGGAAGGAAAGGACGCAGGCCGGCAGGTGACTCTGGTGCTGCTGTCCCTCCTCAGCAGGAAATCACGACTGACTGCTGAGCAGGAGCTCTGCAGCCGTCACGCTGGAGCGTGGAGGGGAAAGTCGTGACTAGCAGCGTCTCACACCTTCAGTAAAGCTGTTTGACTGCAGGCCCGATGTTCACTCTGCCTCTTTACTTCTATATTCAGTCTGCAAGAAGAAAGAAAAGCCTGGAGAGACACACAGAGGCCGGCGGTCACTAAAATATATGTTGCTGGACGATAAATTGTCCCAGTAGTTATTGTGATAAACAACATTATTGTTGTTTTAAGACCATTTTCAGGTAATTTAATGTTGATTGCATAAATAAAGGTAACTCCTGCTCTTTCTGAAACTCCGCCTCCAGGAAGTCATCACAGCTCTTCTCCTCTATTAACCCTTTTAAAAGCGTTTTTATCAGCTTTTCACTGAGAAGTAGCTCCTATGAAATTAGCCGATTTTCAGTTCCACCAAGTGTTTGCTAATTGCTGCTGGCTAGTCTGAAGGAGCTGAGTGGCTGGAGAGGGAGTCTCTTAGGAGGGGCTGCATCTCGAAGGCGGAGCTAGGTCCTCCCAGGCGTTTTGCTCAGGTGAATGGTTGCCATGGACACAAAAGGATTTCTCAAACATGCATGAAAGAATCAAAGAAACTCTCCAGGTTTGTTTTGGACGAGGGAATAGCATGATAACATGATTTAAAGCTCAACAAAGTCAATTTTACATAAATACTGCCCATTTAAAATTGGTTTTAAAAAAAAAGTACTATTTCCATTGGCAGAGTTTTAACAAATTATAAGAAAGGGAATGTTATAAGTGAATTATATGAAATTAATAGGACTATTTTATTTGCTTAATTAAAATGTTGGATGCTTAGTTTATTGTTGAGCAGGAACAAAAGGTCTGGTATATACATTTTGTTTAGTTTTAGTTTTTTTCCCTTGATTCTAATGATTGAATTGAGAGAAAATGTGTCCAGAACACGTAAAACATTTTGAACTGCATGTCCACTGTAGTTTGTAGTTTGTTTTTATGCTGCCGTGTGACGACAGAAGAAACCAAACATCCAGTTTTTCCTGTTTATGATTTTACAGCAAAGCCTTTTAAATTGCAAATGAGCTGTTCCTGTAAATTCAGAGGGTACGGCCACTTCCTGGTTGTATTTCCAGTTCCTCCAAGCAGCATCTGAGCTCTGTTTTTGTGCGTCTTCCTGGTAGATTTCTAGCATGAACAGCAACATCTGAGTCAGATTCCGAGCAGATCACCGTCTCCTTTCCTTGTAGCACTTCATACCAACGAGCTCCATGCAGCTGCGCCTTTTGGAAGAGTGAAAATATTCAGTTTTTGCTTATATAAATGTGTAAATAAACAAAAAGTAGAGTTCTGTTTTAGTTATTCTGCTGCCATCAACGACTCAAACAGAAGGTATTCTGTGAGAACTGAACAGAAATGACAGAAATAACTTTCACCCTGCAAAAACACAAAATCTTACTGAGTATTTTTGTCAAGTTTCTAGCGCAAATATCTAAAACTAATTTACAACTAACTTTTTGGCAAGACATAGAAGCTTGTTTTAAGTCACAAATTTTTGAATATTGATTTAAAAAAAGTACCAGTTCCATTGACATTAAGTAATACTTTTTAAAAAATATTAAGGTTCATATATTTTGCTGGAAAGTTTGTCAGTTTTGTCTTATTTCCAGTGTACTAGCACTAAGCTAAACTAAACAAAAGAATCCATTGGTGGAAAAAAAAACAAAAAATTAGATTAATTGATAAAATCCTTTTATTGCCCAGCTTGGAGTTGATCTCAGTTTGTTCAGCTTTGTGAAAACAGACCACTGGTTCTTAGTCTGGTTCAGCCTTCTGACCTTTGACCCTCTGTTTGGACCTCTTTACCGTTTTGACTCATTCGTTCACCATGTTGAAACATCCACACATCATCGCCAAACCCTTCCTGGATTGCTGAAGTATGTTGGTGTTGATGGACATTTTGATCCCGGGGTTTTGGTTTTCCCAAGCAATCGGGAGCAACGAGGATTCACCTGATGAATTAACTTTGCACCATCCCAGTAACGCTGCATTATGTAATAATGTGATAAAATCGAGCTTCAAGATGCAAGAAAACATCAGTAAAACTGCATTTTAATGTAATAAAATCTTTCAATGAGTTTTGCAATACTTTCTGCTGCATACATTACTACACTTTTCACCGATTATTACAAAATTCAAAGGTAGCTCTTTCATAGAAATAATAACTTTTATAATGTTTATGTTCAAAGAAATCATGTGTTACATTTTGTATACATTTAAATTGAAACTTTGATCAATAAATGCCAAACTTTTGGTCATTTACTCACATTTTCAGACTCGTAACCAGAACCCTCAACAAAACAATTCAAAATACGTTCAAGGATTTAATTAAATTTTGCGTTGATTGCTGCATAATGCAGTTTCAATGTTTTGTTATTTTTAAAACCTGATCTTATTACATTTCTTGATGGTTTTGTTGGAGAAAAGCAGCTGTTGAACCTTCGTTTCTGCAGCTATCTCTCTCAACCTGAAGTTCTTGATGATCCAGAAAACTTATTTGTGATGCAATATTCTCGGCAGTAGTTTCCTGCATGTGAAGCAAAGTGCTGATGCTGCAGCTTTTCTTCGCAGGAAGCCATTGCTGAGGCCAGAAGACGTGATCAACACATCTGCTCCTCTTTTATAGCGTTCAGTTTGCAGATTAGATCATAAGATGACAAGAGGTTAACTCGTCATTTAGAGCTAAATACAGAAGAAATAGTTTTTTTTAGTATTGTGATGAATTATTGTGATTGTTGTGTTTAATAATTAAAAAAAGACGATGCAGAATTTGCGTCTCTGCAGAAACATTTCCACACCAGCTTGCTGATCTTTTTTTTTTTTTTGCTGATTTATTGTATTTCTGTGTCTGGGTGTTTTCCCCCTGGTGTTACAGTGAATTATGTAACCACGTCATCCTCAGACCTGCAGATCAAACAAACCCCACGGCTCCACGTCTTTGTCCAGAGTAACGACATTACAGCTTCGGACCAAAGAACAGCTAAAACCGATTAGTTCAGCCAATAAAAAGGTTCAGTTTGGTTCTTCTTCACTGAGCTGGAGGGAAACGATTACAGTGACACTGCTGCTTTATTTGCAGAAAACTGCTGCGGAGATGAGAAGTTCAGATTTGACTGCTCTGACTTTGCTTTTTCTGTTAATGGTTTCCTGTTTTTTTTCTTAAATCTCTAACGAGAAGCAGAACAGTCAATGTTTCAGTTTTACGACGTACAGATTTAAAACTGAGGCTAAATGTCATCCTGGAGCTTTTGCATCTGTTCTGGTTTAAAACCTTTATTTCTTCTTTGATGGTTTTTGATGACCATCAACAGAAAACCATATTTTCTGTTGCACTTGACAGAGATTTAAGTTGCCTCTTGAAACATTTGTGCTGATTATCTCTGTTTTGTCCACAGATGTGTTTGTTTCATGACGTCTCTTGAGGTTGGAGTCCTCAGGGAGCGAGATGACCATCCAGACTTAGTGAGAAGGTTCCCCTCAGCTGAAGCCCCCAGCTGGCCCTCCATCCACATGGTTCTATAAAAACATCTTTCTGACTTCATACAAAGAGACAAACTTCCGACATGGACAACCTGGTAGACTTTGATCAGCCATCAGTGGCCCCGTCTCTCTGTGTGGAGCCTCATCACCAGGCCCAGTCGGACGTTTTCTCCCCCGAGCCGCGGTCGTCCGATCATCAGGCCCCGTTCCTACCAGAACCCCTGGCTCCAACCAAAGCCAGCTCCCAGCGTGCGGACGGACACAACGAGGACAGCGACGCCACGGAGTCTGCGGACAGCGAGAATGACATGGACCCGCCGTCTCTTGACTGGGAACTGAGGCGGTCATCGTCCTCGTCGGCTCACAGCGGCGAGGACGCAGACGCCGAGACGATAGAGAGGAGGCAGTTCATGAAGGCCTACGTGGAGAAGGTGTTTCACGGAAAGTAAGGAACAACGACCTTTATTCCATATCTCACCTTCTGACATCATTAAAACAACAGAGTGTTATCTTGGAGTAACAAAGCTGATGGTGGATCTACGGTTCAGATTTTACAAGATGATTTGTATTTTTTTTTGTATCAAAAATATCTTATTAATCCCTAAAGAAAATTAATTAAACAAGTAAGATCCATGGGACTGGCAAAGAGCGATCTGACCTGTAGCCTCAAAACAGCCCAAAAGGGTTCGAGTCAAATGTTTTAAGATTCCGACCACAAGCTTTTCACGGTAGTTTCCTGGAATTTTGATCCATTCCTCTGCGTCTTCGCCACTGTGAGCCACTGAGGACGCAGATGCTGAAATAACAGAGATGAGGCAGTTCATCTCTGTTAAGTAAGGAACAATGACCTTTATTCCATGTTTCACCTTTTGACATAAAATTACAGCTAGTGATATCTTGAGGTAGTGAAACTGGTTAATGAGCTGGATGTTGGGTATATAGTTCAGTTTGTCCAGATTTTACAAGACGTATAGTTTTTGTATCAAAACGCCTTATTGATCCCTAAGGAAAATTAATTAAACAAATAAGAGCCACGTGGCTGGCAAAGAGCAATCCGATCTGTTGCCTCAAAACAACCTTTTAGGGTTTTGAGTCAAATGTTTTATGTTTCTTCTCACAATAGTTTCCTGGAATTTTGGCTGATTTCTCCCTAAAGAACTGGTGTAACTGGTAGGGATGCACCGATCCACGTTTTTTTACTCCTGGTGCCGATGCAGGTATCTGAGGTTTACCAACAGCCGACACCAATCCAATATAGAAAAACAGAGCTGAATGTTTTTTTGTTTTTTTTAAACACGGACATAATTACATGAATTACACATTTATTTGCTAACTCTGTAACAGAACAGCACACTCTGATACACCAACTGCTTCACAAGCTTGGCCAGAAATGGGAAAGCAGTACACCAATATGCTGACTATCTTGGTCAAATGAAATAAAAATGCAATAAACCTTTCAAATGGCTCAGAAAGTGTAATTAGAAAATCCCAAATATAATGTAAAATAAACAATAAAATGCTCAGAGCACAAAGCAGAGAAATAGACTGAATAGATCTGTCGCTATGGATCCTGCGCATTGTCACCAATAACAAAGCTACAATTTTTTCCCAATATCTGGTTCAATACAGATACTAATAAAAGCCAACAGGAGGATTTCTCGGAACGTCTTCTCTGCTTTTGCCTGGTTCGTTGCCCTCGTTTTATCTCACACAATAACCAGAAACATTGAGTCTCTTTAAAAACTCATGACTCGCCATCTGATCCCCCCGGGGGGGACGACTGTCAGGGTGAAGAGTTGAAACGAGCTTCTCTAAATACCACGTCACATTTTGTTTCGCATTTCAGACCTTTCCTTTTCGTTTTCTCCTGCTTCTCCTTTCAGTCCTGACCAGATTAATAATCATCTGTGGACCAAACCCAGTGACCTGCTGGTCTGCTGTGCTCTCCATCTAGCCAGTCTTTAAGGAATACATGCATCAACTTCATCATATTGACCTACTTCATCTTTTATTAGTGATAAACAAGTCCATATTCTCTCTATATTTTTATAGAATCTGAAAAAAGAGAATTTAAAACTGCAGGACTGCCCTGAACAGAGTTGAATTTTGGAAATAATCAGACACACGGTGGGGTGAGAAAGCGGGTGTTTGTGGGAGTGTGTGTGGAAACGAGCCTCACCAAATGTTTCCCACAGTTCTGATGAATTGCAGCTGAGCTGTTTGTTTTGCAGGGAGGACTTTGACCAGGAAGAGAAGGCAAGGTTTGGAGAGCTGTGCAGCGGAGAGAACGGAAAAGGCAGGGAATGGTTTGCCAAATACGTCAGCGCCCAGGTGAGTGTGTCCAGACGTCATGGCTGACCGCCTAAAAATAAGAGAACATCACTGAAGTGACAGCTTTAAGAGAGAAGACGTAACACAGGGACAGACTGCTGAACAGCTACATCCTGACACCACTTCCTTTTTTATTTTACAGCTCAAACAAGAATATTTTTTCACAATGTATTTAATTACGTTTTATTCACAGCTTGGTTTTAAAGAATACACTTATTTACGTTAAGACTAGAAAATAAAATAATTCTTTCTTTCCCTTGTATTTTTGTCTGTTTCCCTCTGAACTTTTCTAACAGTGCCAGTAAAACTCATTGTGGGAATGTGCTGTGACCTTTTGAAGTGATAAATTTACATTTCTTTTTATAAAACTCACCAAAATTTGCCACATTAACAAAATGTGATGTTAGTAAAAGCACTGAGGAAATTTGGAGATCACATCGCGCATGCGTTGATACCATAGTGACGATAGCTTCGGAGGTTCACTTCGAAGGTTCACTTAGGGCTTATTCCGGTTCTAAGGCCGCTTACTCCAGCTCTAAGGCTGGCTATAACGCCGGTACTAAGGCCGCTTACTCCGGCTCTAAGGCCGGCTATAACGCCAGTTCTAAGGCCGCTTACTCCTGCTCTAACGCCGGTTCTAAGGCCGCTTATTCCAGCTCTAACGCCGGTTCTAAGGCCGCTTACTCCAGCTCTAACGCCGGATCTAACGCCGGTTCTAAGGCCGGTTCTAAGGCCGCTTACTCCGCCTCTAACGCCGGTTCTAAGGCTGCTTACTCCGGCTCTAACCCCGGAGTAAGCCCTAAGTGAACCTCCGAGCGCTTGAGAAGGGAGCGGTAGAGAACGGCTGGCCGAAATTAGCGTTCATGAATCGGATTAGCCTTGTGCTAAATGCCGCTTACACCGTGGAGCTCCAATATCCAACTTGAAGCTAACTTCACTGTCGTATCAACGCATGCGTGATCTGATCTCCAAATTATGCCCCGCCACTTCCGTGACATCACTCTCACGTACAAAAATGAGTATCTCGCATACAAAAAATTAGTCTATATTATATTAGTTTATATGTGCAATCTTAGTCTTTTATGTATGTATGTGAGAAAAAAAATTGTATGCGTATGTGATATTTTATTAGAGTGTATGTGCAATTTTAGTATTTTGTGTGTGTGTGTGTGAGAGTTTTTAGTAGTGTGTTTTTAGTAGTGTGTGAGAGACAAAACATAGATTGTGTCCTAACCGGCCCCTCATACATCCCACACAGCAGACACATTATTTAAAATTAATCATCTTACAGAAAGTTAGACTTTACTTCACTGAACTCATATTTTCCTACAGTTTATGGTTTTCACATAATCATGGTTTAAATATGATGAATTTATTACGATTTTCTTATGGAAAGTTCAGCCAATAATGATGATGTCACACATTCTAGATTCTGAGCCTGTGTAATATTCCGATTTTTTAAAATTCAAACTGCTTTCATGTCCATAGTTTCATCTCCACATATGCAGTTTATACATCAAAACGTAGGTATTTCTCTCTACTTTCACCCGGTGCGTCTCCCACTGCTGGAGGAATTACAGTTTTTGGTCAAATCATTCCAGAGTGAAGAGAACGCACTCCCAAAGCTCTCATTCACTCTCATTATAGGAACAGAGGGAATCACCATAGTAACCAGTGAAATTAGGAAATTAGTTTAAGGTTAATTGCATAAATGATTGCAATTAAATGATAATATTGTCATTTTGAGACTATTTTCAACTAATATAAAAGTAATAATTGAAAATCAATGTAAGTACATCATCTCAAACTTTAATTTCTAAATAATATTAAGCAGTGAAACTGAAAAAGATTTTAAATATTCAAAATAAAAAAATCAAAACAACTGAAACATCAATAATTAAAATGGATTATGAAGTCTCTGTAACCAAAATTGCATTTAAAAAAGTATAATCCAGCTAATTGCCTTAGCTCGTAGCTAAAACTATTAAAAACAAATAAAAATTCTTGATGAGTTTGGAAGTGAAAAGGTTGCATATGTTGAATTTTAAGGCAGCAGCTCCATAGACAATCATCAAAATTCCTACATATTTTGTTTTTAGTTACCTTCACCATAATAATCTCAGGTAGATGTTAGATTATTTTGCTTTCTCTGAAAATGGAGAAACATTGTTTCTTTATGTAGTTGGACCTGAATCACAGTTCAGATAGCCTTAAAATGTTTTGTTTTTAATATTTTTTTGGTAAAATAACCTCTTTGAAGCGTTTAAAGGTGTGCAGCAGAAAGACGTAACTCGGTTATTCTGTCTTTGCAGCGTTGCCACTCCAAATGTGTGAGCGAAGCCACGTTCTACAGGCTGGTCCAGTCATTTGCAGTTGTTCTGTTTGAGTGAGTATATTTGGATTCAACGTGTTGTCACTGAGTTTGACAGGAAATAATGAAGCACGTGGTGTAATAAGAGATACCTCAGAATGATCGATGAGTCCTTTTGGTCCTGATAGGAGAAAACAAAGTGGTTTCATCAAAACGATGAGGACGACCTGGATCTGATTTCAAATAATCTGAATAATTCAGTGTTTTCACTGAATTATTCAACAGTTAAAATGTTTTCCTGCCTTGTTTGGTTTATATGAGATGAGATATTGCAGAACATTCATAACCCACTTCTGTTTTTACAGATGTTACCAGATGGACGACTACAGCCCGGCGAAAAACCTCATGACCATGTGCTTTACGTATTACTACATCGGTAAGACCCGCTTCCACCTGGAAACTCTCCTCCTTTCTGCTGATGTGTTACTAAAATATTCATCACTTTTTTTAAGTTTAATTACAAACATTCCCAAAGAACGCCTTTCACCTTAATTTAGGTTAATGCGAAACTTAACTTATGTAACTTAGAACCTTGTGTGCTTCCATATTTCTAAACAGAACCGCATAAAGAGTATTTTGCATCCCACACCGGACTGTGAATCGTGTCACTTTTCCTGTTCAGAGATGTAACCCCCGCCATCTTTGTGTCTCTTACGACTGGCTTCAGTTAAGGATGACCAGCAGGGTCGGGTAGTAACTAGTTACATCTACTCAGTTACATTTACTTGAGTAACTCCTTTGAAAAAAAGGTACTTCTAGGAGTACTTTTACTATGCTGTACTTTTTACTTTTACTTGAGAAATTTTATGATGAAGTTTCTCTTCTCTTACTTTAGTAAAATTTCTGGATTTTCAACACACTGAATGAAAAACAAACAAGTTTTATCCAAAAATTCACCAGACAGACACACGGCTGCCGTTTTGGAGCTGTGTGTCTGTTTTTTTATTAAAAGAAACTGATTTGGAAAAATTTATTTTGCCTGATTTTCTTATTTTTTTGTTACTTATATAACAAAATGTCCTTAAAATACCAAAATTTCCTCTTACCTTTATATTTTGGACCATCTGATGATGTAATTTTTAAATATTAATTGATAGTTTGATCAGTTATCCAGTCATGTAGGCCAAACTCGACAAGTCAAAAGAACTTCTGGGCCTAAAAAAAAATTAAATATAAATAAGTAAAAAAAACAAAAAAAACAATTGGAAAGTTTAAAATAAAATCAAGCAATTAAAGTTGTTTGATATTGTTGTTTGTAATTCATTGTAGATCCAAAACTTAAAATTAAAAGAAATTTCATCTAGTTTCCATTTGGGCTTGATTGAACACATTTATTCTGTTATAAGAATAAGATTTGAGTCAAAGTGCTTTCTATATTTTACCAAGTTTTATAAATTAAATAAAATCTGATTGAGCTGTAGCAACTTTTCAGTTAACGTTGATGAGTTTCTACTTATTATTTTTAAAAAACTGGTTATAAAAAGACACATACTTTGTGTTAACAACATAATTTTCTATTGTAAGTAAATAATGTTGGTTACAATTTTACCCTGATTAATAATACAAAGTTTGCATTAATACCTGTACTGCACAGGACAAATTAGTGTCAATCTTGAATTTCTAAAATCACACTAAGATCCACAAATGGCCCCAGGGCCTCAGTTTGGACACCCCGGATCTCAATGATCTCGCCGAGTTAAAGATGACTGCAACAGCCAGCTGTTTGCATCACTCTGTGCTGATTCAGACGGTTACCACCTCTGGTTTGCTCTCTTGCAGCAACACCACAAATAAAAGCCACACTTATGCTTATGCAAGCAGGAGGCCTTGTGTGATTAGTGCACTAGTGACACACTGCATTGCATCAACATGCAGCTGACTCTCCAGGTTGCTCCACCTAGGCGTTTCTGTTTCATCCGGTGGTGAACCTGCAGCAGGAAGCTTCGCTCAGACGCACGAGAACAAGAACGAAACTCGATCCAAAGAAAAGCAGCCGGCTGTTTGTTTAAAGGCTCTTTGAGCTGATGGACTAAAAGCTGTTTTCATTTCCTGCCCACTGAGCTGCAGCTGGTCTAGGTCTTGCCAGATACTGTTGAGGCGTTTCACACCGAGCTGCTGTTCTGTAATGACCCGTGAGATTAACCTCTCTGCAGAAACCGAACCACAGGTAGCTGCTGGTAAATCCTCGAAGGCAGCTTTTTTTATGTCTTTTTTCAGTCAGCAATACAGTTACGACTTTAAAAACAGAAATGTCCTCCGATTATTTGCCGTATTTTTTCTTTCTTATTCATATAAGACCACTAGTTACCTCTAACCATCGCCGTCGCATCTTTCCTGTTAAAACTTATAAAATAAAATGACAAGTTTGTTTTTATCCTTGTCTGTTTGTGCAGCCGACTGTGCAGCACCCTGTCACCGTTTTTAAATTGAAATCAACAAAATAAAAGTGATATTAGGCTACCGGCTGCCTGTTTTTTGACAGGCTTTAAAGCCGTCATGGTGAAGTTCTGGATAGCGTGACGTCACGTGCAAACGGTGAATTAATGAACTTTCTGAGATTGGTACTGTAACAACTGAAGTCTCCGTCTGCATGCCTCCTGTGCAGGAAAGTGCCCGCCGTCTCCCTCTGACCTGCTGGACCGCGGTAACCCACAGGCAGGCCTGGACTCGTACCTGAACAAGGCGAACTCCTGGCTGTCGGGGAAGAAAGACGCTGCAGAGCGCCTTCTGAAAAACACATCGAAAACTGACGTCAAAGGCTTCTTCGGAGGCCTGGAGAGCAAACTGAGGAGCTCAATGGCTCCCAGGTCTGAGTGAGTGACAGTAACACGTCTGCTTTTCAGCTCATTCCATTAAATCCTTCTCATGTGTCTCCATTCCTGCGTTTTCTGATGACAGTGAAGGCTCCGTTGAAATGAAGCCCAAGTCACCAGGTAAAATGCAGCAGAAATCAGTCTGCATTCTCCACTTTTAGTTGATAAATAAATATAGATATAAAAATTAACTCTTCTATGTTTTTATTTTATTTTCTCCAGGATCAGAGGCTCCAGAAGAGAAGAAAGGAGAAAAGATTTATCTGTACACTCACCTGAGACAGCAGCCCATCTGGTAAGAAGGAGCAGAGCTTCAAAACGTTTCATATAAAAAAACAGGATTCATACTTTTGCTTGAAAATAATTGAATTTCAATTAGGTGTTTTTTTTTTCTTGTTTTTTTTTTCAAGGTCTGGAAAGTTCTTGAATTCTGTATAAAGTCCTTGATACTCAAACTGCACAGTTTTGTAATGAGGTGCAACGCGATGCTTGATTAAAAACCTAAATTTGGAAAATATTTACAGTTGAAACCAAATATTTTCATACACCTAACAAAAAAAAAAATCACAAACATTTTTTCTTGCCTTCTGACGTTAAATCAGACTAAACTTCTCTTGTTTTAGGTCAGCTGGAGTTGCTAAAATCATTTCATTTATTGCAGTTTTTGGTAGAAAGGGAGAAAAGAGAAAAATGATAAATCATAAGAATGGAAATGATTGAGCTTGTTTTAATTTATCCTGCGATTAACTGGCTATTGCGACAGGCCGAGTGGAGCTCATGCTGTTGCTGTTGTGGAAGGAAAACGTGTGAACGCTCCCTCTGTTTCAGGCACACGCTGAGGTTCTGGAACGCGGCGTTCTTCGATGCCGTCCACTGTGAGCGGACGAAGAGATCTCCGACCACAAGGTGAGTCAGGATGAGAAGTGTGGAAATGTTTCTGACTCTGTCTGAGGAAGTTTTGAGGATCTGCAGTGACGCTTTTTTGTCTTCTGTCTCTGCCTCTCCTCCCTGTCTGACTAAAACGCCGTTTCTGACTCTTTCTGCTCGTTGACTGTGACTCTTTGTTTCCTTGTGCCTTGCTACCGGGCAGTGGAGCGCAGGACGCAGAGAAAGACAAGAGGTCTGTCCTTCCTTTAGGCTCTAGCGAAGGCATAAATGAGAGAAAATGCTAGGATTTAAGTAGGTAGAGAGTTGTGGTGCAGTTATTGTTGTAACTCAGGGAGAAGCAAAGCAACACGCTGTTATTCTTTGGGCTGGTGGCATCTGACCAACACAAACAGTCAAAACTTTAACATTTTTATGTTTATCATTCTGGAAAAGCGGGCTTCATGAATAATGCTTGGCTGTTTTTTATGTTTTTAAATTTCACTGTAAAAACTTCCCACACCATGGTGCCACCACCGTGCTTCACTACGAACTCCCTCCTGTTGGTGGACATTTACGCTGCATTCACACCAGCATCGTTTAGTCCGCCTTAATCGAGCTCCAGTTCATTTGTCTTGAAAGTCCGGTTTGTTTAGGGAGGTGTGAACGTGCAATCAAACTCTGATGCAGACCAAAACAGCAAACTGGTTCGCCTACAAACCTTTTGGTCTCTGTTCGATTTAAACAAACTTTGGCGTCAACCGGAGACCGCTCCAAAAGCAGGAAACAAACCGTAATGCAGCGCATTCTGGCGTTGTTAGAGGATTCAGTCAGAAATAACTGGATTGTTATGAAGTTTAATCTTTAGGCATCTCGCATTTGTGGATCAATCGTTAAAGTTCCGGACCGGTTCTGAGAGGGACGAAATGAGAGCAGAGATAAGACATAATTTAAATATTTTAATCAGAGATTAACATGTCATTTTAACTAACTAGATTTAGTAATTTAAGGTTTGTGTAGCAGACTCTAGTTTTGCTTTCGATATTCCTGTGCCGTCTTCGTCTCTTGGCATGCCGTCGTCTCGCTGCTTCTGTGATTCTTGTGTCGCCCCCTGGTGAGCAAACGCATCGCAGCCACAGAGTGCACAGACAGGTTGTGAAATGACTGCAGCGATAAATATATTTTAATCGGGAGCAGTCGACTCTGAAGGTGCTCTCTGCTTCTTCACAGCTCACTGCATGTTCACACCAACAATCTGCCTGCAAATGAGACGTCTTCTCCATCTGCATGCTCCTTCTGCTCGCCTCTGTGCTTTCCTCCGCAGGAAATTTCCACCATATGGACTGATGTAATGTTGGAATTAAAATAGATGATTTGATTGAAATATAGGTTCCAGGATTTCTAAAGAAAAAAAATCATAATGAAAGCTAAACACTTGATTTATTTTGGGTTTTTGGTCTACACCTGAGCATCTAAAGAGATTTTCTGCTCTCCATGTGGCCCATTCCGGTCAACGGCATTTCATAATCGCCTTGAGGAAATCAAATCACATCTGTTTCAGTTGTTAAAGGTCAAAACATGCAAAAGCTTTGAGTTTTCCAGCAGTGGCATTTAGAGAGGGCATTTAAGGAGTCACTCTATATATATATATATATATATATATATATCTAAAAAAAAAAACACCCAAAATGCC
>CAEGAE010019930.1:0-25924 GCA_903067095.1 Girardinus metallicus | reverse complement strand
CTGTTTAGAGTTGTTTATGAAACATAATCATTTATGAATTTAATGAATGTTTTGATTGTTGATTCTGTTGCATGACTCTGTTTTTATGTTTATGATGTAAAGCGCTTTGAAATGCCTTGTTGCTGAAATGGGCTATACAAATAAAAAAAAACAAAAAAAAAAACATTTAACTTTTGACCTGCATCTGTTGTGATTGTGGCTGAGTAGCTGTGGTAACACTTTATTTGAAGGGGTGAGAGTAAGACTGACACCTGTAATGAGCATGAAGGAGTCTTCATGAATTCTTCATTATTTATGACACTTCATAAACATTCATGAAGACTCCTTCATGTTCACGTCAGAGGTCATGTCCTGTCTCAGGCAGACGCCTTCAAATAAAGTCTTACTGGAGACGTAAACTGCAGCCGATCAGATGCTAAATGCTGCTAAACGTGTTGATCTGGTTTCCACCTGCACCTCAATCTGCTTTATCAGGATAAATAGTTGTAAAAGTACAGATTGTGCTGTTTTTTTGTATTCCCCACATATCTTCTCCCCTCCGATATATTTTGTTCTTTATTGTTGCATAAGTTATTGTCAGACAGGGTGAAGTTTTATTGTAAAGCTGCAGTAGGAACTTTTTATAATGTTACACATTTATTGAAACTGTCATTATGTTGTGATAGCATGAAATAAAACGAATAATCCGTGAAAGCTCTTCTCCCAGTGCTGACTACAAACAACCAATCAGAGCCAGGAGGCGGGGCTTAGCGCTGTCAATCACCATATCAAGTGACTAACTACTTGCTCTATGCTACTGCAGCTAGCATAGCATGTTGTTTATGCTCAGGGTAATTGGCATGACAACCAATGCACATTTATCAGCATTGATTGACAGCATTAAGCACCACCTCCTGGCTCTGATTGGTTGTTTTGTTTGGGAGCGAAGTATTTCTTCAGACAGCAAAAGCAGCTCAGGGAAGAGGTGAAGGAGATCAATCTTCTCACAGATTATCTGTCTCATAAACTATCATAACAGATATGGTTTTGACAAATATGTAAAAAACATTTATTTTAATATAAAAGTTACACACCGTAGCTTTTTTTTTTAAAAAGGTTTTGTTGGCTCTAGTGGCCTTTATTTGAAAGTAATTCGACACAGGGTGTCAAAACGGGTAATGAGGGAGGGGGAAGACATGTGGCAAATGTCGCCAGGCCAGGAATCGAACCTGCATCCACCGCCACGAGGACTAAGGCCCCAATGCGTGGGTCGTGCTTTGCCCCTGTGCCACCACAGCACCCCACATACTGCAGCTTTAAGTAAGACACACAATTTCTCAATTTGAACTCAGCGCCCTGCTGTTTATTTCGGGGTCGTGTTTCACTTTGTAGGATTTCAGCGTGGCGCTGTCAGACGCAGCGGGGAGGTGCAGAGTTGACGTTTGCTTCCTCAGATAAGGGCCTTGCATGCCTAAAACGGAGCGTGTGCGTACAGAGGAATAAAGCAGAGCAGTGCGCCTCCAACAGTAAATCTAGTGACCTCTCTGTGCCACCCTGAAACGCACAAACACACTTCTGTGTCCATGTCCTCACCGCAGTCATCGCTCTGTCCTTCTGGTGAAGATCTGAGCGGGGCGGAAGCTTTAATTAAGACAAAAATGGCTCCCAAATCCTTCAGCCGTTGGCGGGTGGAAGCCCCACGGAGCAAAGAGGAAATGGAACGATGGAGAGATAGAAGAAACGCAGAAGTGACCATGAATCCCAAAATCCTTGAAATGAGTCTTAAATGGCTGACAGCAGAAATATTAATATATCAAACTCTCAACATCTACAGTAAAAACCTGTTTTTATTATTTTGGTTTTCTCATCTGTTCCCATACAGACACCGAAAAAGAAACCAGGAATTCACAGATATTGACTTTTAACACAGCAAGAGTATGATGCTTCAACAAATAACTGATTCCTATTTCATTTCTGCTTTCTATTTCATAAATCTTTGCTAATTTCTTGGTTTTAGTTTCCTACATAGCAACACTATTAATGGAAAATTTGGCATTACTAGTAAAATCAAGTGTATTTGTAAAACACCAGGCAGCTCAAAGTGCCTTACATCATGAAAACATCGTAACCATTTATGAAACAAGCATTAAACATTACATTTTGTCAAATACCATCAGCATCATCTTGATTTTTACTGGAGGTTGGCAAAAAATGTTTTACAAGTCGCATTACCTCCCCCTACTGGTATGGAGTGTGGTTCGTTAGGATTTTATTCATGCTATGTTTACTATCTATATATGTAGATTTATATACCCATACATTATATATACACACACACACATACACATATACATACTCCCATATAGATCTGTACACATACATATCGATCTATCAACATTATCAAGCGAATATGCTGATCAATGTTCTAGTAATTAGTAATCAAAAGCAACTCAGGTGAGTTTTTAGCCTTTATTTAAAGGAACTCTGTGTTTTGGCTGTTTTGCGGTTTTCTTTTAGATTTGTTGTGCATAGAAACTAAACAACAACAAATCTTTAATGTATTGTGGTTTATAAACTCAGAGTCTATGTGCTGTAACTTCCTGGTTTTAGTCAGAACTCCAGCAGCAGCGTTCTGGATCAGCTGCAGCATTGATTTTTTTAAATATATTTTTCTAGGCAGACCTGTGAAGACCCTGCTGCAGTAATCAAAGCGATTACAGAGAAACGCATGGAGGAGTTTCTCTGTGGACGAGACATCAGTCCTCTGATCCTGGAAATGTTCTTCAGGTGACAGAAGGCCGACTTTGTCGCCGTCTTTATGTGGCTCTGAGCTCATCATTAGAGTCATAAAATCCAAATTCACAACGTTTTTCATCCTTTTACTCCTTCAGTCCATCTTAACCCAAATATTTTTTACTGAATCTTTTATAACTGACTGTACCACTGTTATGTATTTTGCTAATCCTTATTCAACTTCTGCAGAGCTTTGTGCAGTTCGAGCTGCTGGAAATGTGCTATATAAATAAATTTGACATTGGCATTTGACAATTACAATATGTGGCTTCAAAGACGGAAAAATAATCCGACTGATGACTGGAAGGTTTAAGTAAATATGACAGCTCTAACCCTGACCCTACCTACTTCAGGCCATGACTACAAAATCACCAGCAACTCAATAAAATACTGAATACACACATTCCACAAGATGAATGTTTTATCTCCAAATATGACTGAAAACCTTGAAGACACACATTCATTTAGTTATTTCTTAGGCTGAATTCAACCCACAGTAGCGTGAGAAAAATTACAGAAAACTTATGTAAGAAAAAAACACCAATGAGGTCAGGCAAAGCTGTGTTGTGCAGCGTTCTACACACACGCACACAAACAAACACAAAGTACTATGGTAGAGTATTTGAAGTGGAGCAGGCAGACACACCTGAGAACCTGCATTCTCTGTTTGAGAAGGGAGACCTGTTGTTACCTGCCTTTAGGCGGGGTTCGCACACACACGCACTCACCCCAACACACACAGTGCTGGCTAACGCAGCCAACAGTCCCAGGTGTGTGTGCGTGCGTGAGTGTGTGTGGGCAGGCGGACCCTCCATCAGCATCCTGTCACACACAAGATGTTTATCCAATTTGTCAAGATAATCTTTCCTCAAACCGGCTGCCAAGCAGGGTGTCTCGGCTCTCTTACTCACACACACACACACGCGCGCGCACGCACACACACCTGGGGAAAGGCTCACCGATACCCAGCGCTCGGCCTGAAATGGAGGCCTTCTCCTCCATCTTGCTGGCAGGTAGATTGTTTGTGTTTCTGTTTGTCATCACGACCCAGTTACCCGAGGTCAGTTTGGCTACGTTTTGAAATTTACTCCAGAAATATCTGACGAAATCAGAGTTCAAGTATCTGAACACTTTGCATTCAGTACCTCATTAGACATCCTGATGTTTAATGTGAAAGTGAAATTACTTAGTTCACTGAACTGGAGTGAAGGCCTGTTGCTTTATTTGGCTAAAACTTAAAGCAACCCTGTAACATCTATTGAATGGGTGATTTTCATAAAGCTGACCTATTATGCTTCCTGGAACAGGTTAGAATTGGTTCTTTGGACGATACAGAAGATATTCAACTTAACTTTTTCTTAGATGATGAGATGTTCGTCTGTTTTAGGGCCTCTGTCACTTTAAATCTAAATAAGGTGCTGCTGGCCACGCCCCCAGCTCAACATTTACACTCAAGTGAAAATAACTGCAAACTGATGCGCAATTATACAACTGTATGTCTTAGAGAAGCAGAAGTGGAGCCTCCTGCACAACCAATAAGAATGTAGCAAGTGGTTTCTGAACTCAACAAAACACTTGTCTTTTTCCAACAGCCATTGTACAGTTCATACAGCGATAAAACCAGCTGACCAAACATGCTGGAGATCAGCTAGTGTTGCTAGGTAACGGGCAGTGCCTGCTGATTTGTGATGTCACATTCCGGAGCTTTTTGAAACAGCTAATTTTTCCGACACCACAAAGCATCAACTTATTACCAAAACCAATTAGATGTTGTTTTTTTGTTTGTTTTTTTAGTGTTTGGGTGTTTTTAGAAGGAGTAGAAATCCAAACGTCCAAAATGAGGAACAAAAACGTCCAAAATGTGCATTTTGAAAATAGGTTCCCTTTAAAAAACCTGCATAGTTGAGAAGGAACGAGTGACATTTACTTGAGCACCTTCTTGGAATGAAATAACTTTCAGGAGGACTTTTTACCTTTATGTGGGTAATTTTATTAAAGTGTCGCGTCTCTTGAGTAAAATGTGTGAATCTCAACAGACTAAGAATATCTTCACTGAATGAAACACAAACACGTTTTAACAAAAAAAAATAAAAAAAATCACCACACAGACACACACCTGCAGTTTCTGTTGAATTTCTTGATTCTTTTACCTGATTTTGTTATTTTGTAATTATGTTATTTATATGAATTATTGTCATTTTGGTCCTTAAAATACCAACATTTCCACATAACTTTATATTTTGATGATGTACTTTTTAAAATAATTGATAGTTTGATCAGCTACTCAGTACTTTTTACCAAATGCTTTTTACTTTTACTTGAGCAAAAACATGTTACAGTAGTGCTACTGTCACTTGAGTGAAACTTTTGAGTTCATATTAAGTATCAAAGCGGTTTCCATGAACTCATATTGTTTAGCCATGTCTGTTACATTTTCTTGTATTAAACAATAACTCTTAACTTTGAGCTGTTATGTTCATCGAAAATCAATCAATCCGCTTCACTGCATTATAAATGAGCCACATCCCTAAGTTTTAAAAATATGGGTTGGTATGGTTACAGTATTTTTTCTCAATTTGAATCAACATACATGTTATGGATTTGACCTTTAACCTTGTCCACAAACAGAAAAGCGGTGACAGATCATTCGCTGGCAGCAAATCTCATTCATACATTAGAAATCAGTGGCAGGTTTAATATAAGAACAATGTGTGAGATTTCCATTTTAGGATTAGACTTAATGTTGTCAGTTACACCTAGGAAATGGCACAGTGATTTGCATAAGTAAGTAGTTCAAACCTGGCCAAAAAAAAAAAATGTATGCAACCACACAGATTTTCTGCCTCTGCTGCTCACATGCAAGCAAAAAGCACGGACTCACACACGCGTGTGCCCTAAGTGTGAAAAAAATCCTGGAATGTTGCAAAGCTGATGATTTTCTAATGAATAGTTTCATTGGCCATGGTGTGGATTAGGGTAAAGGGATTGGAGGGGAATATTTACATGCTTTTAATGATTTCTCAACTTTATATTTAGCGGCTTGACTTATCAGCTTCAATCTTCTCCCAGCTTGGAAAACAAACCAGTTGAGTCGAGCGACGGCACAATTCCGCGTTGGTCTGTCGCCTCTGACAACATCGTTAATGTTTAACATATTAAAATGTCTCCGAGAGGGAGGGATGAAAGACTTAAACACTTTAAAGGCTCGCGCCCATCCCTCATCAAACATTTTCACACTTGCACTCATAAGTTTAGCTCTCTTAAAAGAAAAGAGCAGAAGACTTCATGGGGATATATGAAATCCCACTAACGCTCCACCAAATATTCCTCCTTAGCTGGAAAGCTGCGCTGGTAGATTCGCTCATGATGGCCGATGAGCTGCGCTTTAAAAACTGTTGGGGTTACGTTTAGGTGAAACGGGGACAGCTTGGTTTGTTGTCCAAACTGCAGATTTTCAGCCTTATTAAGAAAAAGCTAAGGACAGGAGTTTTCATGCTTATGGGATTTATTTAAACGGATGACGGTGCGACGGTTCTTGGACCTGTTGACTGTCACCCCCCCACCCGATAAGGAAATGTGCATAAATTACCAGTAAAAGTTAAAGATCTAAAGTATTTTATTGTTGTTACACATCAGAATGTTGAATAATGTTTAATTGATTATGTTTCAAAAGCAATTCTTAACAGGTGGGTTTTAGTCTAGATTTAAAGGAACTTTGGGTTTCGGCCTTTTTACTGTTTTCTAGAAGTTTGTTCCAGATTTGTGGTGGGCATATGGCAGTTTTACTCTGCAAAATATTTATCTAGAAATGTTTTTTTTTATTGTCGATTCAATCAGCATCACTTCTGGCATCAAAGTAAACAGGTTGCATTAAAAAAGGCTCGACAACCTTCAATCTATTGCATTGTTTGTAAATTTGTGTCAGTTTGAACATGTATGTGTGTGTAGAGTAGGTGTGTATTAAGGGTGTTTTTTCTACGTTCAGCAAAAATAAATAATATTTTTGTTGAAAACTTGACATTTTCTTAGGCCAGCTTTAGAAGATGTTTAACCCTTATCAGGTTACTTCAGGAATTAACCAGGAACTACTGTTATACTATGTTTCCATTTAATAGTCATGCGCATTTTGAGTGAACTTTTGAAACGTCGCAAGAAAACAAAACAATAAAAATCAAATTAGTCATGTTTCCGTCTAAAGGTTTGGGGCGAATCAACCAGGCTACGTGAAGCGTAATTTTGTCAGATGTCGACATTACGCAAGGCTGTAATAAACAGGAAGTGGAGGCTGCAAACTAACACGAACCAAACATCTCAGAAAAATAGAAAATATAACAAATGTTGCAACTCTGGTCCCAACTCTGCCAATCTCATGTCATGTGTGAAGGAGCTTTACTCCAGTAGAAAGCCTCACTAATTAACACCAGTTAATGTCTTTTTTTTTTTTTTTTACTAATTTCTCTATAAAGAGCAGAACATCAAAAAAGAATATTTACTGCAATAAGCCCATTTAAATGTTTAAAAATTTGAATAAATATCTGCCTGGACAACAGCTGTTACTACCACCATATTGAAAAATTATACGATTTTACTAAAAGGTTATTATGCCCTAAGAATCTCATGGTGGTGATGCAAACTGAGTCAGCCTGCATGTTGAAATGCATCTCAGGGCCCATGACTTGTCATGAAGATGAAATCTCAGAAAAACATTACAGTTACCTAAAACGAGTGGGAGGGAGGGCTGGGGATGTCTGCTGATCTCTGCTGCTTTCGTGACTCAGTTCTTGATAAGGAATGGACGGTTGGATGGATGGATGAAAATATGGATGATGGACGGATGATACAATTAAAGTAACCTTCAAATGTATCATCTAGCATTTAATTTTACTCTAGTTTGAGTTGTAGAAAACCTGACCTACCTACCCTGACGAAGAATGTGAACGATCTTAAGACTTTTTAAAGACCATTGTGATTTAAATTTAAGACATCATGATGGAAGTGTCCAAAAGAGGATATATTTCATACAGTAGAAGTGTCAAGCATTTCTGCACAGAATGAATGTGGCATTGTACAGGTTGGCAACAGAAGTGAGCCAGTTGCAAAGATAAACATCATCCAGCCAATTACGAATAAATTTGCAGTTACGTGTTAGATGCAAAAAGCTAGCTAGTTAGCAAGGGCAGCTAGCTAACCGTAGCCTCAACATCCTTGAGTCACAGATAAATTTGATAGATGCTAAAAGCTAGCTAGCTAGAAAGGGTATGTTAGCAGCTAGTTAGCGGCAGCCTCAACCACCAGAATGCAATGATAACATCTGCATGAGACAGAAAAGTCCCATAAGAGAAATAAACTGCACAGAAACTAAATAAAATAGTTTGTGTGTATGCAATTTTGTGTCATACAATCACAAAATTGCTTGTGATTAACTTACACTTGTTCAACTAAATTTAAGACATTTTAAGGCCTTAATTTTAGATACATAAATTTAAGACTTTTTAAGGACAGCCTGTAGGTCATTTTACTGATATGCCGTGTTTCAGTCAAAACAGAAAATCCCAAATGAGCAAAACTATTTGAATTATGTTTTTGTTTGATTGGTTGGTTGGCTAAAATATGTGATTAATTTTACATCCTTCAGAGTATTTTTTGTGTCAGGCTTTAATTTATCCAACTTCAGGGGAAAATGAGATGCTTTGGTAGCAGCAGCTTGCAAACCACACACAAACTCAGGCTTGCTTACGATTTTCTTATCTCTGGTCCAGCTGAGCTCCAATCAGAGGTAGACGCTCGGTGGCTTTAAAACCAGTTGCAGCCTGCTCTCTGCCTGTATGTTTGGTGTTGCTAACCTTCCTCTGAGATGCACACAGAGGATCCCCTCACCCACGGCTGCAGCGGGAACGCACGCTCGAAAACAGGCCTGTCACACGAAAACAGAAGGGTCTTATCGCGATCTGCGTTCTGCTGTTTTGATGAATGTTCGGATGTTTTTCCTAAAGCAGTTGGTGAGGTAAGTAGCCCACACGCATGCATATGCAGCAAAGCGGAGGGGACTGGTTTGGCAGGTTTTTTTCCACTAGACTGGGACTAAACATGAAGTGCTTGCTCAGGAGCAGCTTGCACCATCGCCACCCGGCTCACACAGCCTAACATCTCAGTGCAGCTCTCACAGGTGGCCTTTGTGTCTCCTTATCAGTGACTGAATGTTGCTCAACAGGGGAACGTAAGGGCATGAAAATATGTAGCTGTTGAAAGTGAAATATTGGGAATCAGAAAACCTTTCACCACAGCTCTTAATTGGTCAGATCATGAATTCTTAAATGATTGTATAAATCAAAATCCCTAATTAAATAATTTAAAAGTTTAGCGCTGAAGCAATTAATCATCATGAATCGATTAAAGAATTAATCATCCACTAATATAGCAATCTGTTAATTGTTACCTTAAATTCATAGTTTCACCAAAACTGAGCTAAAACTGAAAATACATACATTTTGCATTTAACAGAAAAATAAATAGTTTCACCAAAACTGAGCTAAAACTGAAAATACATACATTTTGCATTTAACAGAAAAATAAACCTTCTTACTTTATAAATGTTACCCAGAACTCAAGCTGCCTAATTTTAGCTTCACCTGGTTCAAATTCTGTTAAAAAATCTGCTATGCCCCTTTTGATAACTAATTGTTAATCAGATAATCAAAAAAAGGGGTTAAAATCAACTTCACTGTATTGGTGTTAAGTCAAACACAATTATTTTGCATACAAAGGCATAAGTGGTTAAATGAAATATCTGCAGAATATGCAAATTTTTCAATCTGAGTAACCGATTAATGGTCAGAATATTCAAAAGTTTGATCAATTACTAAAATAACCATTAGTTGTGGCCCTACACATTGTAGTGTATAAACTAAACACAGAACTAAACTAAACAAATATCTACAGGTCACATATAACTGGAAATACAACACATATACAAATCTGGACAAACTTCCAGAAAACTGCAAAGCTGCTGAAACCCTGACTTCCTTTAAACCAAGGCTAAAACCCCACCTGTTTAGAGTTGCCTTTGATTAGCAGTAACTAGAACTTTGACCAATATATTTGATGTGTATTTGCTTGATGATTTTGATGTCATTTGACAAAATGCAATGTTTGTTGTTAATAACTGGTTACTGTATTATGTTTTTATGAAGTACTTTGAACTACCTAGTTGCAGAAATGTGCTACACAAATAAGCTTGGCTTAACTTGACAACATCTTAAAAATACCTTTAAAGTCGTATGAAAATGGTTCCAAGTCGCTCAGTTGCATTTCTTAACAACAAAAAGAGCTTCCTTAAGTGTTTTAGTATTACATTTAGGAACCAATTGTCCCTTAGATCCACCAGGGAGAGTGGAAAGGCTACACCTAACCGTCTCATTGCATACGTACACACAGCTGCTGTCAAGGTTGGCCTTCCTTTCCATCATCACATGTCTCACTGTAGCGCTTACAGACGTTTAGTCAGCCACCATGTTTCAGTGATAAATAGGCTGCGGACAGCTGAGAATACTTTCCGTCAAGGAAACCATCCACTCAGAAAGTGGAAAGTTGCCTCAGAATAGAAAAGACAAACCAGTCACTAACTCAGAACAGCAGCATTCTTAAAAAGTTCATTTTCCATCCATAGAAAGACGAGGCCGAAGGCTGCGAACGAGTCCCAGGAAAAGTGGAAAGTTCTCGGCTGTTAAATTGTTAACTTTACTTTGAGGGCAGTCAGGTGCAAACACAAAGGAGACGTATGCCAATAGGATTATTTTATTTTAAAAAGGCAGTTATCCTTTATTTTGTGCAAGATAAGTCTGACAAAGAAGCCAGAGCAGGTCTGAGAGCGAAGAGGAGCTTCGCTCAATGCCAGTTTCTACAAAACATCACTTCAGATGTGCTCATTAATATAATTAGAAAACATAATATTCACCAACTATCAGACCAGTCGCTGCAATTTTAGGCATTTTTTCTGATTTTGTGACTTTGGAGTCCCTTACCAAAGACAAAGTCAATACCTTGTTGGAGTAACTCATGAGTTAGCAAGGATTATAAAACTGTCCTGGCTGTGCACATTCCTGACTGACTTTCACTTTCTGCATCCCACATTCCTGTAGTCAATAAACCGTTTCCATGACATTGGCTCAGATCAGGTGACTTTACTCTTGTGTCATTGCTGCAGAATTAGCTACAGTTGTATTATATCTGTAGTCGTGGTGCACATGTGCTGTGTAGATGTTGATCTTTTTCAATATATCAAAAATACAGATTAGGTTGAGGTGATTAAACTGTGTGAACCACTGTTATAATTTTGGTTATTTAGCCTGTCATAACAGAAATAAATATTCATATTTTCACTATGTTATTTATTCATTTATAAATGTTACAGTTTCAAACTAAATACTTAATTAGTGTAGATGTTAGTCAATAATATGAATACAAATATTTAGCTTCTGAGCTAAATATTTAGCTGCACCTGACTGTATTTAGCTCTCAAAGCTAAATATTCAACTCTGAACTAAATATTTAGTTTGAAGTGAAATAACATCTAGCTCAGAACTAAATATTTAGCTTAATAGTTAAATATTTAGCTACTAAGCTTGACTGTATTTATCTCTCAAAGCTACATATTTAACTCAGAGCTAAATATTTAGTTAGCAAACTAAGCATTTAGTTTCAAATTAAATATTTAGCTCAGTGGTAAATATTTAGCAAATATGCAAATTCACAAGCCTACAAACTGGAAATGGATTGCCAAAGTAAAAGCTGGGTCCTCCATATAAACAGTTGGCGTGACTGATGTGCTTCACTTGTTGCTCGTGTCACCTCGTCATTCAATCAATCAAATTTTATTTGTATAGCACATTTCATCAGCAGAGCATTTCAAAGTGCTTTACATCCTAAAAACAAAAACACAGAGTCATGCAACAGTCGTTATTTTTCCTTCTCCTCTCGACATGTTTAACATTTCAGCTTAAAGCCGTTTGAATGGAAATACAGACGCTTACCAAATAACAGATTAGGATAGAAAATAATGAGCAAAAAATAATTATTCACTTTTAACTGTGACTAAGGAGTCAAATGGTTGTGTGAGAACCTGTGTGGTCGTGTACAAACTAAGTGTCCGGGTGACTGTAAAAAAAGTTTTCAGCATGGCTCACTCCAGTTTTAGTTTTGTCCCAAAGGACTGTCTAATGGAGTATGACAGCTCCCTGGTTCCCTGATGACCTTTAACCCCAATCATGGTGGTGTGGGACCCTGCCAGTCCCTGCACCACTCACACACACACCTCAGCACATTGTTTCAACAGATTAGAGGAGATTGCTGGAAAACTCTGTCAGACGTGCAGCTTGTGTGCACAGCAGAACGAGTTAGATACGATTGGGAAGAAAAGTTCTCACTTCTTGTCTTCCTGTCACTAAGTCTCTCTCTCACTCTGCGCAAAACTTTGTCGATGTTCCGCTAATGTAAAAAAAATTTTTTTTTTCAATTGCAGTAAGAAACACAATTAAAATCACACATAAATAAGTTTGTTCACGCATCAAGTCATTAAAAACATGCCGCACCGTCATCCTCCTAAAACTTCCTGCCATCTTCTTCTGCGTTTCTGTCAGTAATAACATTGAGTAGTTGATCACATGATTTGTGTGATCCGAAAAAGTATTTTCATTGCAGTTTTGTGAAATATGCTAATTTCGATACATCCTATAGCACAAAAACCTTTTATCAAAAAATGTGAGTTTTTGAGATTGGCGTGCTTTTGTTATGCAAATTTATTTTTATAACTCCAATTTGCGCAGTTTTAAAGAAAGACAGTTAGTGCCTAGCATCTGTACTGTAAAGTTAAAACTGATAAACCTACAAAGTTATCAATAGACTCAAATCAATACATTCAGTTTATTCCACTGACTAAGAACCAAAATGTTGATTTTGTCACCTTTTTGTCCAGATGTTGGTATAGTTGAAGATTAGCTGTAACGAAAAAAACATAATGAAATAATATTTTTTCTACAATCACAATCTATAATTCCATTTTCAGCCAATCTATACATTTAGCTGAAGTTCCAAAGCAGCCTGGAAAAATCCAGAAAAGTAATCAATTTGAATGCATCCTTTCATTTTGATTCCCTTATTTCTCCTCCTTCACATCCACTTTAAACATTGTTATCAAAGAGTTAGATAAGTGAATAATTCAGAATAGTGAAGACGTTTTACGGACAAGGATGTATTTTTAGACCATAAACTCCTTAGAAAAACCAAAACAAAGAGTTTTTTGGTGTCTTATTTATTTTGTTTCTCTCCCTCTTTGCAGTTTAATGGAAAGTCTAGTTTACAAATTTAAACACCGGCCACCGAGCAAGCAGATGATTAAAAGTTAAACTATATTAAAAATCGGGAAAAACACTAAATAGAAATTCTGGAAAAGTGCAAGAAACCTTGAACCCTGAACTACTGCTCTTATCTAAAGTTCAAACTATAACGGCCATAAAAACAAATGCTTCATCAGAATCCATGGATTTATATTCTGTTCATCACCCTGGAGTTTCTAATGATGAAATGCAGAATTTTATCAACGTGCAGCAGAATGTGAAACATTTCCTGCTTCCAGGTGTTAAAAAGTCAGAAAGCAGCCAGATGCTGCTAATCTACTGCACTTAATCTGTGACAAAAGGAGGAATTTTGGCAGTGAGGGCATCCAGTGTTAGCGCAATGCCAAACTTGGATTACATTATAATCTTAGAGAAGTTATTGTTAGTGCGCATCTGGGGGGTTTATAGGCAATTTCCAAACAACTTGGATCCTGTCATTTTACCATTAAAAAGCGAGTAAATGGAAAAACATCAAGACAAATGTAGATTTTCATATTAGTTGACATCCCAGCACTTCCACTCTGCTATCAGAGCAATAAGCAGAGCAACAACTCAGCAGGTCAGTTATGTTAAAAGGCAACATTTTGAAAGAACAAAAACAGGTTATATAAAGTTAAATGTGCAGCAAGTAAAAGAAGTATTGAACATGTTGATATTTTTCTTAGTAAGTATATCTTATTATATTTCTGCTGGCATGAAATTCACACCAGATGTTAACAACAATTAGTCCACAAATTAAGTTATGTGTAATGAGGAGCAACTAGGTCTGTCACAATAACAAATTTAGTTGGATGACAAAATGTCCCAGAAGTTATTGTGATAAATGATAATATTGTTGTTGTCAGACCATTTTCAAGCAATATGATGGTAATAGTGCAAGAACACATTCTCAAAACTCAATAAATGTTAATTTCTAATGAGCTGGTAGACATTTTAAATATAAAAAATAAGTAAACAAAATAACAGAAACACCAAATAAAATTTATTCTTGTGTTTGTAAACAAAATTATCCCTCAAAAAAAGGACCAGTTGAGACCAAAATACCTAAGTGACAGACCTAAGTGAACAAGGAATAAGTATTGAACACAAGAAGGAAAAAAACAACAACTGAAAACTTAGAAACCAGTTAAAATCTGTCAGTATTTAGAGAGTAATTCTGATATTATGTCCAGCTGGTTTCAGATAAACTGATAAAATAATTCTAATTACCAGAGTCTTGCACAGAGGTAAAATTGGTAAAATCAGATACTTTTACAAAGACATGCTGCTGTTACTCCATGCTAATGGTAATGGTTTCCAAAATAACTAAATACAAACATTCTCTAACTTGCTATTTAGTATATAGTTAAGATGAATTAACAACATCTTAAATAGGAAAAAACTTCTTCACAAAAACAGCCTATGAGCCAATAATCCATAAAAAACAAGTCAAATATAAACCGATCAAACAAGAAAGGAACTGTATTTCATATTGAGTGTGTGGTGTGTGTTTACAGAGATGTGGGGTCCTGTCCATAACTCTGGCATTACTGTAGTTACACTATTCTTTCTCATCATTAACATCAGCAACATGTGGGCGCATTGCTCTGTCCAGCTCCTGCGGTTAGTGTCAGAGGCTGTCAGCGTTCGTGTGGCTGGGGGAAGACGCAAATACTTGTGACAGATTCCCAACCAAGCAGAAAAGAGGTCATCACACTTTATGTACATGCAGAGGCTCATAAACTTGTGTGTGTGGGGGGGTGTGGGTGTGTGTGTGTGTGAGATGCAGATGTCCGGTGACAGCTCACTGCTAGGGGGTCATCTGGAAGCAGCTGCCTGGGGGACAGAGGGCAACACACACACACACACACACACACACACACACGCATGCACGCACACCCCCACCCATGTTTGCGTGGCTATCTTTGTAGGGACTTTCCATTAACTTCCATTCATTTCTACAGCCTAAACCTTACCCTTATCCTAGCCCTAACTAAACTCAGTTCCCACCTTAGTCCTAAATCTGACCCCTGACCCAAAAACAGTGTTTCCCCTTGTGGGGACCAGGCTTTGGTCCCCACAAGGAGCATTGGGTCCCCACAACGTAGTGTCAGGAAAACGGTCCCCACAAAGTATTATAAACAAATCCACGCGTATTTGTTTGTAATTGCCCTCAAGATTTCATCATATAACATCAAAAATATCTGCTAATGCATCTGGAGAAAGTTATATTATTTTAACTCTTTTCCTCATTATTTGTTCAGATTATATTTTATAAGCTTTTTCGTTACATTTGACCATTTTTGTATGATACTGCAAACTTACAAATTAGAAGAACAGAACAGTTATTCTGTTCTTCTAATTTGTGCAAAACCAATTTTTCTGATTTGCCCTGCAGCTGCATCCAAAAGACAGGAGGAGGAAGAGGAGGAGGAGGTAGGAAGATGAAGTAAGCAGGGTAGACTGGGTTGGGGGGTGTTGTAGCAGGAGACCACCACCCCCCACGGGGAGCACTGCTCCATTCCCACACCACAGGTGACTGCCCTGCATCCCTCCCCTCTGCTCTCCAGTCTTCCCTCGTTCATTTGTCTCACTCCATTGCCTCCCTCTGTTCTTAAAGGAGCAGTTTAGCCTAAATTAAAACTCTGCAGGTTTATTACCCCACTCTGTATGTTTCTTAAGCCAATTTGGGGCCAAGATGATTTTTTTTCTTCAATGGTATAATTTAAACAGCAAATCGTTTGCTGGAAGGGAGAGACAAAAAAAAAAAACACTAAACAGTCAGTAGCTGCGTTTCCATTATACGTTATGTGTAAAACTTTGTTGATCTTCTGCTGTCAAAAAAATGCAATTTAAATAATAATCACACATGAATAGTTTTGCAAACAGATTAGCAATAACACAATAGTACATGCTTGAAAAGCAGAAGTGGAGCCTCCTGCACAACCAACAAGTTGAAGTTGAACAATTTGTTGTTCAACGTCAACAAGGTTGAATCAAGTTGTTTCTGGATGGTCAACAACAAAAACACTTGTCTTTGTATACAAAGATGGAAAAATGGGTCAATTTTTTCAAAAAAAATGGGAAAAATTGAATGTTTATAGAAACAAGGAAGATGCCACTTTCACAACAGGGCAATATGGACGTTAAAAATGACCAATAAAAAATACGCTACAAATATTATATCCATTTGCCACACTTTAATTATTTCCTTATTTTAACAAAATGTTTGATTTTATTTAGGCCTTAAATCAGCTACTAAAAGATTTCTGTGTCTTTTTTCTGTTGCATATTGAAAATTGTGCTAAACATCTTGTGTCCAGATCACTTTTAAACTTAAGAGTTAAATTTTTTGCAAATTTATTTAGACACATCAATACTTTAAAAGATGTTTGATGTACACCGTATCTTTTCTTAGATTACGCACAAGTTTGTTATGACTTTGTTCAACGTCAGCAGAGGCAGATGTGTTTTTTTAGTTAATCTGTTGCGCTTACGATGTCAATGTTGAAAGAGAAAAAAATTAATGATGTCAGATTTTCCACCATAACAGGTGCAACAGGAGTATCAGGTGAAGCGAACAAGAGAAGCCTTCTGAACTGGAAGAACAGGTGACAACACCTGAGGGCCTTTACAGCAAGTTCTCACACCTCACACTGACGTATGAATGCTTTAAAAATGAATAAATAAAGAATGGATACCAAGATGGCTGACATCCGAGCCAGCAATGCTAAAGAAATTTACGACACGTAGCAAAGAAGAGCTGTATGGAGACTTTGCTTCACACTATATAATGCTACACACTTAGAAATAAAATGTACTTTTCTTCTTCTGCAAATACACACACATACATTGCTCACTACTGCCCCCTCTTCCTTCAGGGCAAAGGCTGAATTGGTAAAATTTTGTCCAATTCTAATTGTGCAATGTAAAAGGATGTAAAACAAAGATGTTCCATAAAGTTAAAACTATAACAAAATGATCTAAAGAATTCAACTTTATGGAAAAACATAAAAGTTTGAAAAAAAAAAAAAAATTCAACAAAAGTTCTTTCCCATTTACTTTTATTTGTCAACTATTATGTTTTCTGCAATTATCTAAACATAAACTTCATAATTTTTCTAATTAATATTAAAAATAAAAATACATTTTGATTATTAGGTGTGGGAGGTACAAGAGATTAAGACAATGGTGTTTGTTAAATATATTTATATTTATTCATTGTTTGTTCAGTGTTTTTATTTTCTCTCCGTGTATCATTCTTAAAATAAAAACAGTTATTAGATCACATTGTCACTTCTGTTTACTACAGTTCTTGTTTTCCCCTCCCCACTCTCATATTTTGACCAAAACATGAGATCACCTGGCAGCGCAACATGAGGGTTCAAGTTCCCTCATGGCATACTGATTTTGTGTGTGTGTGAACCAGGTTTTTATCTCCTTGTGGGGACCTATATCTGTCTGCAATGTGGGGTTGTGGGGACCACGGCTCCTTGTGGGGACATTTTCTTGGTCCCCANTGATTTGACTTTTGGTAAGGGGTAGGGTAAGGGTTAGGCTGTAGAAATGAATAGAAGTCAATGTAAAGTCCCAATAAGACACAAAAACATAACTGTGTGTGTGTGTGGGCATCATCAAACTTTATCTCTTGTTTGGGTTTCAGCAGGCTGCACATGGCTGCCAGGAGGAGGTTCTATGACCAGAATCATTCATAGTGCTACAATGAGCTCATCTGATTTCTCACACACACACACATACGCACGCACACCCCCACACACATATATGTATACACACATGCGTCCAACAGAGCATAGATGCAGTTGCATAAAATCAGGATAAAAACATGTAACCTTCTGTTTCCAAACCACAAAAACGCTGTCATAACACAAACAAGGTGAGCTCAGCTGCAGTTTACAATCTTTAAGATTTTATGACCTCAATTCACATTCTGCTCACAATTGGTGTTTGAAAATTGTTGAACAGACAACAGTTGTTAGTGAATGGAGGCTTTGTTGAAAACATAAACATTTGCCGGCTGATTTTTAGAAATGGATGGTGTATTAAGTCATGCTTTCTTTTTGTACTATAGTTAACGTAACTGACTTTATCTTTACAAAATATCTGCAAGAAATTGAGGCAAACTGCATATTTTCCCAAATGTAACCCTTAATCTTTAAAGGCCAATATGGGGAAATTACTACTGGCTGTAAATGACATTTGAGATTCTTGAACACCATAATAAGTCAAGTTTATTTGTGTAGAACATTTCAGGAAGAAGGCAGTTCAAAGTGCTTTACACCATAAAAGACCCAGCATGTAGATATCGAATAGGAGGGATCCCAGGATTGAACCCTGCGGTACTCCACATTACATTTTCCAGAAGTCCCAGTATGTTAGGTAAAATCCGAAACAATTAAGTTCTGGATCAATAATAAGATCTTTATTTTAGGTTGTGATTCATCTTCAGCAAAAATATGGTAATTTTGGTTTAGTTTTTTCCAGATGCATGAAAACCAACTGGCCACATTTAAGAGGAATAAATGTGGAATAGGAGGTACTAGGAGTAAATATTAGAAGTGACATTTAGTCCAAAAACCAACAGAAAACAGCCCAATCAGGGTGGGAGAAGGGGCAGTGAGCGGGGAGGGGGGGTCTCAGTAGGAGCACAGGGAGGCGCCAACTCGGAGGGAGCGCAGGCTGGAGCGCATGCTGGGGCAGGCGGATCTGAGATGAATGCTGGAGCTGACGTGGAGACAGACAGAGCTGTGGTGGATGCTGGTGCTGACGAAGATGGGCTGGTAGAACGGAAATTCGGCTTAGATGGTAGGGATCCTTCAGCCAGCACCACCTTAGCTATCTACAGCTCCCGCTCTACCTCCTTGAAAAACTACACCAAACCCAGCTGAGGGAGACATGGAACCCATCTGTCCAGCTGTATCACCATCCGTGTGGCGGTGTTGAGCCGGCTGACCGGCGCATAAGGCTTGGCCAACTCATCGCCATATTTTCTGATCTTCCTCAAGAGAATTTTCCTGTCCACTGGGTCCATGTTGATGTCGTTGTGTTCCTCACCTGTTTCTGTGGTCGGGTCTTTCTGTCATGAAGTGGTGTTGTGGTGGAGGTGAGGGAGAATGCAGGCAGACCCAGGTTGTAGATGAAAATGAAGATTTAATGACAGATGAACAGCTCAACACAGTCCAGGAGGCAGGCAGCAAGGCAGAGTGAGAGGATAGGCTCAGCACCGGTAGCGACTGAATTACAGAACTGAAAAAACGAGAGCTAATGTCGACACAGGACTCTACAGTTCTACTGTGAAGACAAATGAAATGCGACTTACTGCAGACTGACTGACAAGGATTGACTATGACAGACTAGGACTGACTGAACGACTGTGACAATGACAAGAACCCGACAAGGGACAAAGACAACAGGTGGACTAAATACACGCAAGGTAATCACAGGGAATCAGACACACCTGGGAGACCATCAAGGGGGAAGGGACAGGACTTCACAGGGACTCGACACAACACAGATCTAAATAAACAGGAAAAAACCCAAATTCTTACAGTCTGTGCTAAACTTGACAATCCATGAATAAAGTGAAAAGAAAACTAAATAACAAAACAGAAGAATAACTCAGAATAAACAAAATGTAAACGGATGACACATATTTGATTATTTGTATCTTTTTTATTGTTTAAGTTTTATTTTGATCATTCTAATGTGATGATTGATTTTATTTGTCTTACTTTGTTAGATGTTAGCTGATATTTCTGCCTTAAAAATGAGATATACATAAAATCGAAGTGAATGAAACTGATTTCCACATCCAAGTTGAACATTTTCAGACCAAGCCGTATCTTTTGACCGTTTTCCAACTAGATAAAGTTAAGCAAACCGTGAGTCATTTTCGAAGGGCTTCGCTTGACTGCCACATTCCTTTTAGCCATGTTTTGTGTATGTAGTAAATAAGCGGGGCATGGCTAAACCATAAAAGTCATTAGTGAATATCATTTGGACCTGGTCAGAGAGAAATTCACATGAAAACTGTGAGGGCTGGGCTTAAATTGTCAATCAAATTCAACATGTTATTTTGGCATAGCAACTGTGCACCTCTGCCATATCAGCAGAGCGTGAAATGCTGTGACCTGATAATTATCGAACCACATGCACTCAAGATAGACAGACCAACTGCACCACTATCTACTGTCTGATAAGACATAAGGAAATACCTCTACTGGTGTTTTTATTTACGTACTGCTGAACAGGAAGAGTGTTTCAGAAAAACGACAGCAGAAACGTCACACAAAGACACACAGGAAGGAGAAACATGTATGGATACTGTGATAAAAATAGTTCCCAAAAATTTAACTCAAGTAAGAGTAGAACTAGTTCAACATATTTTTACTCAAGTAAAACGTAGCCATCCAAGAAACTATGTAAGAGTAAAAAAGTATTTGGTAAAAAGTCTACTCGAGTATTGAGTAACTGATTAAATTATCAAGCATTTAGCATTTAAAAACTACATCAGATGATTCGATTTTTTTTTTTTGGGACAAAAATGACAATAATTCATAGAAGAAACAAAAATATAACAAAATAAAGTGATTTTTTTTTCTCCAAATCTGTTTCTTTCAATGAAAAACTCAAAAAATCTAACAAAAACTGCAGGTGTGTGTCTGTGTCTGGTGAATTTTTGGTTGAAACATGTTTGTATTTCATTCAAGTAACAGTAGAAGTACTAAAGTAATAAAATAATAAAATCACTCAAGTAAAAGTAAAAAGTACAGCGTAGTAAAAGTACTTAAGTACTTTTTTTCCCAAAAAGTTACTCAAGTAAATGTAATTGAGTAAATGTAAATACTTAATGCCAAACCCTGAAAATAAGTAACTTTTCAGCACAATGTAGGAGCTTGTTTAAAGATAAATAATTTCTGAATATTATAGTAAGTCATTTCACCTTAAATTAAATAAACTAACAGTGGAACTAGAACTATTTTTTTTATCAATATTATGGAATTATTTATTTAAAACAAGCCTTTGTATCTTGGTGAAAAGTTACTTGTAAGTTAGTTTTGTCTATTTCAAGTTTACTAAGATATTTGCAGTAGAAACTAGACCAAAAATACCTGGTGGTATTTTGTGTTTTTGGCTGATCTTCCTGGTCAGAACAGCTGTAATCATTGAATTAGCCTGGAAATTCAGTCCATGCCCTCCTCAGTTTTCACATCAAAGCCGCACTGCGCCGTAATCCAGAACCCGACAGCACCAGGTCAATGTGTGTGAACACTGTAAAACATTCAAAGGTGAAGGTCCAGCTGCTGCTTTGAAGAGCATAGTTTTAATTTGACTCAGAATTTGAAATGTAATTAAGTGGATTTAACAAAAAGAAACAAGTTGTTTAAACATTGCTTGTTAAGCTTCCTGCTTCTGAACTGAGCTATTTTTATTTAATACTGTAATTTAAACCATTATCAAGTTAAAATAACTAAAATTTTTAATTTGTATGAACAAAATCATGCAATTTACCAAACATCAAAATAAATTCTGCTCAGACATTTAGTTTGAACTGGGCATAAGTAATTTGATAAAACTCACAAGATTTATTTGACTTAAAGAGTAAAAGTTAGACAACTAAATGCAGCTTTGATGTTTTACAGTGTGTAGGTGCCTTTGCATTGACTGGATAATTGCGCAAATTGGAATTACAGCAATAAATTTCCATAATGGAAACACGGCAATTTTGAAAATTCACATTTTTTGATAATTATTTTGCGTTAGTATATTTTTGTGAAACATACTAAAATGGTATATTTCACAAAATTGGAATGGAAAAAGATTTTTGTATCATGAGTCACATGATCAACAAAGATTTTACTGAAGATGACGACAGGAAGTAGTTGGAGTTTGGAGGATGATGATGCATGAACAAACTTCTTCACGTGTGATTTTAATTTCGGTTTTTATTTAATGGAAATATTGCAATTGTGAAATTGCGTTTTCTCAACATTAGAGGAATATCGAAGTTTTGCAAACATTTTCAAATGGAAATACAGTTTGTGCTTTTTTTGACAGAGTGATGTCAAAAACATTGATGATCTGTGGTCAAAATCAACTATTTTGGATTACTTTTTAAGATTTTGTTTTAGAGTTTATGCATAATGTTAACGTTTGAGCATTTAGATGTGATGCATTTTTTCTATAAAGCATTCCTTTATGCATGAATGAACAAGAAAGAAAAGGACAAAAGAGCAAAAATATCTGACATATGAGATTGAGGTTTTGCATTTCTATTTCCCCCACCCCTTCACTCCCCTTCCTCTCTTCTTTCCCCTCTTACACACACACACGCATGTTAGTGTTTTCAGGTGTATTTGGTTTGGTTTAGTTGGGAGGTAGGGAGTGGAGTTTGCTGTATTATCGCCCTGAGAAACCTCTGATCTCTAAATGTACTCACTTAAACCCTGCTTCTGGGAGGAGGGTTTGCTCTGCTGCAGACCTTCATACTCATGCACACACACCAACAAGTGTGTTGTGACCAGTGTGAGCTCTGATTGGTTTGTGTGAAGAGTCGAGCAGTGCAGGAAAATGGTCTTTGATGAGTAGTAGTAAAAAGGTTCTTATAGTAGCTGTGCTCGCTCTAATCCTGCGAGCTGACAGAGATTCATCCACACTACTTCCGCATTTACAAACACCAACTATCAGCTGCTGTCCTGGATAAAAACATTCAACCATTAATTACCAAAGTATAGGCTTCTTGAGTTATTGTATAGTTGTAAAAACTGTCGTCTTTTAGAAAAAATATGTCAAGTAAACGGAGACAAATTTTCCTTTTCAGAAGGATTTACCCAAAATAATAACTGAGTTTCCATTCATAACATAATTGCTGAAATTGGAATTATGACAATAATTGCTTAATGTAAACCCAATGTTGAAAAAAACTCACATTGTTCATGTAAAAACCTTTTGCGTTAGGATGAGGTTGTCTTTCGGCTGTATTGAAATTAGTGTTTTTTGCATCACATGATTCATGTCAACAACCACATGTTACTACCGGTGGAAACGATGAAGTAGTTGACGGGAAACGGTTGGAGATGATGACGCAATGTGTTTTTTAATGATATTTCTTACTTACTGGAAACACTGCAATTGTGAAATTGTGTTTTTTTCCAACATTAGTGGAGTATTGACAAAGCTTTGTATACACTTGTAAAGCGAAGGTAGCTAGCGATGTGCATATTGCGTCTGTAAAGAATCTCCATTTGCAAATCCTTCCACACCTGCTGCCACTCCTGTCTGAAAAGGCTTAAAAAGTTAATCTATGTTGCTGCCATTTAATCCTAAACTAAAACTTAGAAAAGGATCAAACCTCTGTTTCTGGTAATCGAGCACTCAGTGTATTTCTGTAAGTTTTCACAAGGTTCGAGCTTACAGAGTAAGAAATCCTTGACAATCTCGAGTATTCAAAGTCTTGGTTACTTTCTTCTTTTTATCTTATTCACTGTTTTTTATAGAAAGCAAGTCTGAGGACTGAGGCTCAGTTTGCTAAACCATCTCTCTAACTAGTACTATGGAACGTCTCCATGGCAACCACTGGATATTGTCTAACGGTTGTTACGGAGACTTCATGACCCCAACATGCCACTCTTAGTTACTTTGATCTATTATTTCCCTTCCTTTCTATTCTGCTCTCTGTGCATGGTGCCAGTTTAAACTAGGCTCCTTATCCAACCTTGTTTCTCCCAGTTTCAGTTGGTTTA
This sequence comes from Girardinus metallicus, assembly GCA_903067095.1. Taxonomy (NCBI): domain Eukaryota; kingdom Metazoa; phylum Chordata; class Actinopteri; order Cyprinodontiformes; family Poeciliidae; genus Girardinus; species Girardinus metallicus. The sequence continues at coordinate 2,022 of CAEGAE010019930.1, read as the reverse complement.
AATGTTTAATTGTTGCAGCACTTATAGATAATCTAACATTTAAGAGAGTCACTATTTTCTGTTAGAAAGTCACATCTGACTTGCATATATGCAATGTTCTCTTGTCTTTCCTGTTTTGATTTAGTATTTTTGTCTAGTTTCAAGTGTAAATATTTTAGTAAGGTTGAAATAAGACAAAACCAGCTTACACGTAACTTTTCAGCAAGAAATAGGTGCTTCTTATAATTAAATATTTTTTAACATTGATTTATAAAACTACTAGTTCTACTTGCAGACTAATTTACTTAAAATATGAAAAGATTTCTTGTTGTAAGTTCTAATAAAGTCAGAGTAACACCGAATGCAACAAAAAAAACAATGGTGTTTGAATTTAAATGCACAAAGTCAGCAATTAAAGTTGAACATTCATCCATTTTCTTTACACCCGTGTCACTAGTGGGATCAAGAGGGGTGCTGGTGCCAATCTCTGGTATTAGCTCCAGCGAACGTTTCAGGCGACAGGCGGGGTCACCTGGACAGGTCGCCAGTCTGTCTCAGGGCAACACAGAAACAAACAACCATGCGCGCACACACTCAGACCTAGGGAGAATTTAGAGAAACCAATTAACCTAACAGTCATGTTTTTGGACTGTGGGAGGAAGCCGGAGAACCAGGAGAGAACCCACGCATGCACAGGGAGAGCATGCAAACTCCGTGCAGAAATACCCCGGCCGGGAATCGAACCCAGGACCCTTCTTGCTGCAAGGCAACAGTGCTACCAACTGCCCAGGAGGGGAACGAGTTTTTCAAATTATTTGGTTTGTTCAATGAGAAAGTAAACTGCAGCAGCTGAAAATGGAACAAATGTTGCAATTTTGGTCCCTAATCAAACCAAGTCTACCAGACTATCATGTGTGAAGACAACCTGAGATGTTGATTTTCCCAGTCATTCTGGGAAAAGTCTTGTTTTCAGGAAACATGTTCTAATAAACAGATGAAAACAGAAAGTTTGTATCCTTAAGTAACTCAGAAGCAGCTTGTGAGCATTTTATCAGGCTAATGTGAGAAAGGATTTTTCTTATTCAGTATGTACAAGGTCAGTTTTTGTGTTTTACGCTACGTGAAAGGTTTTTTTTACTTCTCAAAATAAAATATTAAGAAACCTTCCATCGACAGTAAGAAAAACAGATTATTAAAGTAGTTCCAGCAGACAAAAACTCTGAGAAATTATATTTGCCTCAGAAATCAAAGTTATGGAGCTCAAACATTTTTAAAAATTAAGTAATTAAAACTTTACATTCTCTTTCAATTAAGCGTACGCTGATATTGATACACGACTGGAAAGTTTATTTAAGAAAATTAATCTGCTTTCATACCTGGATGGTGTAAAAAAATTTATCCTTCAATCCTCTAGAGATCCTTCCTAAATATGTCCAAGGTTGTATGTCCCCCGATAATTCTCATTTTATAGTTTCATATGTGTTGAAGTGTGTGTGTGTGGGGGGTGTGCATGTGTGTGTGTAGGCCCACAGTATTGTAAGGATGAGGTGACGACAGAGGAGGAAGGTAACAGTCGTAGAGCTTTCCAGATGACTGCACACAGATGTCTCAAACTGATATAATGCTATAATCACCAGACTGAATGGGTCAGACAACAGGCTGTGTCACCGCAGATAAAAAGATTCATCAAAGAAAGGCCTTGTTGTTAACACTACAGTATATAACTTTATGAAGATGTAGGAAAAATATAAATTTTATTTCACCTGACAGTTTCACTGTGTTATAAATTAGTGCTCAGCTGCATGCTCTCTGCTGTTTATGCATGAACTTGACAAAATGTAATGTTGTCAATTGTTGACTGTCTTCTATGACTTTGTATTTTTTGTCTTGTTCTTATCTTGTAAAACACTTTGAACTAACTTGTTGCTGAAATGTGCAAAACCAAAAAGGCTTGATTTGATTTTGATTTAGCAACCCCAGCAAAGCCTACCCTGTTACCTAGCAACCCCAGTGGAGTTCTGCCCATTACCTGGCAACCCAAGC
>CAEGAE010019925.1:0-22236 GCA_903067095.1 Girardinus metallicus | reverse complement strand
ATATTCTTCGTGGAAAAACTTGGATCCTTTCACACGTTTGTTGGGCGAATTCGCCGCTGCGATTTCCTCCTCATCAGAGAAAGAAAGTGCTGGCAAATTAAGTAAGGATGATGAAAAGGACCGGAGGAGAAACATTTTTCTAAGAGTACTTGAAATACAGCCAATAAAACAGGAAGTACCCCAGCCCTATCAGATGCAGCTTCCGGTTGTCGTGAAAAAGGTCTATACATACCACAGTTACAGTAACAGAAAAAGGGGGGAAGAGCTGTCAGTTACCGGTTACTATGGTAACCACCAACTGTGAAGAGCAGCACAACAGAACTTAAAACACCAATAAATGTCTGTAGAAACAACTTGTTGACTAAATAAAATAAATTTAAAGAATAAATAAACTAATTTTTGACAAAATTCACATCTATGATATTTTTTAATTAAACCCTGTTACACATGTACTGTGGTGAAGTCTAAGAAGGAGGTTAAATTAAAAGATCAACAGGGATTCTTCAACATTCGGCTTAATTGATGCACAGACCTGGGGCTGGGAAACAAAGTCCTCCTTTGTTCAGTAAAGTCCATGCCAACAAAGTCAGCAGTTTGAAGGTGACTAACCTATCATGCGCAACAATTGTTTATTTAATTAGATCATAACTCTGCAGCAGTTACTGCTTTTGTATTGCTTAGTATGACATTGTTCCCCTCTTTTGTTGGTGTTTGTAATAAATTGTCTGTAGTATTAAGGGTGCTGTTTTTTCTGTGACTTTCTCAGTGGTTGAACCAGCAGCTCAAGTCCCAGACCATCACCAGATGGAGGGCCAGCAGCATAAGCCCACAGCAGACTGTAAGGATGGATTACTTCAGATTTGACATGATCCAAAACAAATGGCTGCAAGCTTAGTAGAATCCATCCCTCTATTGCAGTGGAAATTTAGCTGCTAATTCAGCACGCATCACTTTTTGGGTGCAACACCACAACTGCTCTTTTTGCAGAGCAAATGTATCTGATGAGAGAAATGGTAAACTGGTGATGTTAGATTAGAGGTTCAAGCTTAAGTCAATGTAAATGCAAGAAAGAAACCTTGGTGCAGAATAAAAAAGAAAAGTCATGTGTGGATCAAATGGGTGTGAACACGTCTTATTCATATAGGGAAGAGGTTGTGCTATCCTACTTATGGAGCAAATCCTTTGGATAATGTCTTGCTGAGAAAAGGTTCACTCGGGTATTTAAAATGACACTAATTTGCTGTGTTAAGGTAATATAAATGGTGAGGTTTAGCAAGAACATTGCTTTACGGAAGCAGTATTTCATGCTAGCTCAGCTACCTACCAGTAACCTTCTAATAATGTTCAAGAACCCCAACAATGCAAGTGAGGTGTTAAATTCTAATTCTAATTCTCTCTCTCTCTCTCTGAGCTTCTGTCTATGGCAGAGCTGGTCGCTTGTTGAACTTTCAGAAGTTACGGCAGCTGCATTGCACCACAACAAAGAGAAAATAATGCAGAAAAACAGGTGAAGAACAACTCAAAACCGCTCGTATCCTTCTTCTTGTTATTATCTCTGCGTCAGCTCTCCTCCACACACACACACGCGCACGCACACACATTGTAGCAACTGACTGACAGACAGCTCTACAAGCCGACAGAGAAATTACATGAAAGTGTGTCAACACCAAACCATGAAAATAGTTATTACTCAAAAAACAGAACATAAACCCACCAAACAGAACAGTAAGTTCATTGCAATATTATGTAATAACATGGCAGGCACCTCTCGTTCTTCACCTCGGTCTGTTTAATATTTATTTTTGGTGTGGCCTTTAAAATGCAGCTTATGGAAAATTTCTAAATAAAAGCTTCATGGTTCCTTGTTCAATCTCTACATATTAAGCTGAGAGAAGAGCTTAATGGGATTTTAGCTAATTTTAGCTTATAAACTAATGTTTGGATACTGAATGGAGTAATTTTATGTAAGCTAACATGCTAGTGACAACCCTCATCCTACTACTTGGTATCAAAATGCTAGTCACTCATTATTCTAGTGATAGGAATCATGCTTTACATTAGCTTTGTACCTAAAATATGCATTTTAGCTGATTTTTTTTATTAGCTATGTTAATCATATTGAATGGAGTAAGTCAATATACGTCAACATTTTTACAGTTATATACCTTCACAACTGATTTCATTTATCAGTTTTTACAAAACATTTTTTAATCTAACTTTTATTAAATCAGAAAAATCCTATTGTGATTTTTTTAAAGGAAATCTGGCCAAGATAGGCAGCAGCATGCATCAAATGCAGTACCAAAAATTACAGTAAAATACAGGCAATATATGCATTTATTAAAATTACAAGTAGCTTAAATGAAACAGCTGTATGTTATGAAGTTGGCCTCAAGGACATTTGGACTTAAAAGTATTAATATTAACTGTTTTTCTATTGCAAGAATGGAACAAGTATAGAAACAAAATAAACTTAATGATTCCGTCATGGAAAAAATGTTGGACACAATGGTGACTGGGATCAAGCAATCCAGATATTATTCAATCATTTTAGATTGTACTCAGATGTAAGCCACCAAGAGCAGATGTCAGGAAACATACAGACTTATAAAATGGACACTAGAAATCTAGACGCGATTTCTTGTAGCTTCCTAAACAACAAGGTCTTGATTTGTCATCTTTGATTTTGAATGAACTTAAGGGGCTGAATAAGTTCCTTAATTTGATAATTACAGAGGACAATCAGATGATAATGGTGCCAACATGAAAGAGGACAAAAGAGGAGTTCAAGCCAGACTTCTTGACATGAATCCTTGTGAACTTTATGCTCCATGTGGGGCTTATTCTCTAAATCAGGTGGTGGCTGAAACTGCAAAGCTTCAACTAATGCTATCTATTAGTTTGGCAATGAACAGACACAGTGCAGTCTTTTTTTTAGCAGGCCCACACTGTTGCTCTCAGGACTTGGGTGACAAATAATAGCAGAGTCGTATTAAAAACACTGAGGCTGTGCCGTACAATGCTTCCAATATAAGAGAAGTATTGTTGGAGCCTGGAGGCCAGGGAAAAAGTGAGATTAAAACCCACAGAAGTACTACCAATTTTGTTTTTGCAACGATTTTGTATGTTATGAGATTCTAAACCATGTGGGCTATGTCAGAAAGATCCTGCAGTCTACCAAAATGCACCTTGATTTGACCCTGGACCTTCTTACTAGGGCAAAAACGTCTCTGACACAGGAAGTGGCTTTGCTTCAGAACAGGCCTTTTATACAGACATGTACAAGAAAATGAATGTGGAGGCTGTACTGAAAAAGAAAGGACTAAAGAACATAAAAAAGCACTTTACTTATGAAGTCCCAGAAGAGCCTGTTGAAGATGCCTTGAAACAGCCATTGAATCCTTAAAGGATAGGTTTGAAACACCGGTGAAGTGAGTTCCAGATTTGGAGTGCTTCTCAATTTCCAAATAGTGGATGATCAGGAAATGTGCAAAGAGTACAACAACCTCTGCAGGACATTACACACTGGAGATGAAAGGGAGATTGATGGAAAGGAGCTCACTGTGCAGATCAAAAATTCACCAAGCTTGCCTTCTGATAACATGACTTCTCTTGATCTCCTCACTTTTATCCACAAAAAATATTTGGAAGAACAAGAACTGTGTCCCAAGAGTTACCAGCACTCTGCCTGTGAATGTGGCGTTAGTAGAAAGGAGCTTCTTGAAGCTGAAGCTCATCCGGACCTACCAAAGGTCATCTACAGAACAGGATTACTTCAAAGGTCTTCCAATAATCAGAATCAACCATGAGATGGGCAAGCAGCTATCACATGAGGACATCATTGATGACTTTTCAAGTAAAAGAGCCAGGAAGCAGGCATTTTGAGGATAATATTTTACTGTGAATAAACTGTCATGTACTCCATTTTTGTTACTTTGAAGAGTTTGTCAGGTATTATGCTAATAAGTTTGAGATTTTATAAGCATTTAGTGTTTTTATTGTTGCACTTTAAAATTGATGTTGGCTTGTTGTATTTTCTGATCTAAAGGAAACACTTTTTCTTTTTAAAAGAAATCAATTACTCCACAGTATGAAGGAATAAATAGAAGGAGGCCTAATACAGAGCCCTGTGGCACCCCCTTGTGGACTGAAACAAATTAAGAACAGAACGCAACAGTACAGAGATGGTTACTGAGGTAATGTGAAAACTTTGCAAATGGTTTCCCAGAGGGTCAGAATTGGAGGAGTCTAAGTTTTAAATTATAATAAATTATATCCAGTAAGTGGCGCTGAACGGTCAGAAAGCAGTTTTTAAGACAAAACGAATACACCTGCAGACAAAAATGTTGAAGCAGTCACACATCATACAATGCAGTAATCTAAAACAATATGGTGGGATTCATGAAAAACTAAGGCAGCAAATGCAAAATTAGGTTACTTCCTCTCACAAAATTCCAATTTGAATGATGTTACAAGACAAATAACCTAATTTTTAGAATAGTTTTCTTGAGAAAAAAACAGCCAGACTCTTAGTTTAGTCATTTTTATTGAATTCACAGACAGGTGCCATTTGGCAGACAAACTATACAGATCAAAGTTGTCAGGTAATGCACTCCTTTCATGTCTTTTTGACTTTAGCCCAGTTTTTGATCTGGTCTAAGGCTTTAACATTATTTCACCAAAACACTAAAGTTTCTTCTTCTCTCTTATAGATAAACACATGCAAGATAAAACTATGTTTAATGAAAAATGAGTTTGGCATACTTTTCAGAGATATTTAAATTAAGAATGAGATGTGCGTCTTCACATGGCCGACTAATGGAACATCTTAAACCTAATATATGCAGTCTAAGTACTAATGAGTGTTCTCTGCATTTAACATCATGACAGTGCTTTTGAAAAAATTAAAGTCATAAAAAGGAGCAAGAAGCGTCAAGCATATAAGAAACGATGCAAGGAAGCAACTAGCAGTTAAAGTTTTACATTTCACAGAACAGAAAAATATTTGTTTAACGACTGAAAATCCAAAGGATGATGTTTGTTGAGCGAAGTAAGACTTTGTGCTCCTGGTAGCTGATTGTTAGTGAAGCTAAAACACAAATTGACCTCCAGAGATTTAGGAAAAAGAAGCACTGCCATCTTAATGACACGTGGATACAGTAACCATCGCACAGAACAAATCCCCACAGAGGTAGAGGAGAGATGTTGAAATGAGCTTTTATTATTGGCTTAAGGAATTGCTACATGGAAAAATCCTGTGATAAAACAAACAGTTTAGTATTGCATCACCACTTCAGGGGTAAATACCATTAATTAAAACAAAAAAATAAGAGCAGCAACAACAAAACAGTGGAAAACCATATTTATCCGAGAACAGCAGTAGTAAAGTGCAACTGAGATATGATCAGATCCACCGGAGGGATGGGGGTGCTACAGTGGCTGGGGTAGTGAGTGGACATGTGCAATCAGGTGTTTACGCCCCGTCACAGATCACCGTCTCCACCACAAACGTGTTCTCAAAGTGGCGGATGTGGTGGCAGTCCTTCGCCTCTCGCTTGTTGAGGCCTGCGAGGAGGAACGCAAAACAGATAAATCGGTAAAAATTGGGTCTGGTTTCGGAAACGCTTCTTCTCATCAAAACTTACGTCTGCGGGTGACGCGGCGCGTCAGGCGGTACGTATCCTTCCCGTTGCACAGGCGGTAGATGAAAGGCCCCAGCTGACGCATGTTGTGCACTTTGCCAGTCACCACCATCTCTTCATGAATGATGTAAGTCTGAGGCAGGTATGTTCCCTTCTGAAAGAAACAAAAACAGAGGAAATATCTCAGGGGAACAGAGTTACCAAGGGGTTTATAACAAGGCAGAGGGGAGAAGCTGTATGAGGGGTTTTTATGGCTATGCTAGCTCACGTCAGCAGACAAATTTATAGAGGACTTATCATGCAAAGTCCACTTTTTGTTCTTCCATTTGCATCTAGTGCCTCTAAAAAACAGTCCACGCACCAAGTAAGTCACAACTGGTAGGTTCTGCCATATTATCTAGCAACCTCAGCCTGCCACTTAGCAACCCAAGTGGAACTACAGCATGTTTGGTCAGCTGTATTTTTGTATGCGCCATACAATGGTTGTTGGAAACAATTCGTATTTTGCTATTTTCTTATTACTCAGAAACCACTTCCTGCATCCTTGATAGATGTGCAGGAGGATCTGCTTCTCAGTCAGACTTAAAGATTTATGGCTATACAACTGTTAGCAGACATTTTCATGTGTACAAAGTGAAGGTGTAAACATTGAGTTGTTGGGCATGACCAGCAGATTATTTTGATTTAAAGTGATAGAGACCCTAATACAGCTGGAAGGAGCTCAAAATAAGCAGAGCTGACCAGACTAAAGTCTTATCTGAGAATAATTTGGTTCACAAAAAGTAATGAACATGTTTTGTGTAGCCCATGGATCAAGCATAATAACATGTCCCCTTTAACATGAAACACTGCAGGCTTCTGGGACGTCAGACAGGTTCATGATGACAGCGGCATTACCTTGACATTGATAAGAAGTTCCCAAAGATTGCGAGGAGGCATCACAATGGTGGTGTTCAGCTCAATAACATAGCATTTGTCCAAAGCAATATCATGGTAGGCGGTTAATCCCTGGAAAAGGTGAGAAAAAAAAAAATAAATAAATAATCAAACACAATAGGGATGCTACATTTTTGGATTTATTTTTAATAACACTGCTTCTTTTTTATTTTTTTATAAACCCATGATAGAGAGATGAAATGTGTGGAATTTTTTATTTGAGCTAAAACTTAAAAAAAAAATAAATTTACTTTCAGAAAAGCCTTTATTTCCACCTGCAACATGTTGCCTTGTAAAAGTATCCACACCCCTTGAACCTTTTCACGCGTTTGTCGAGTTAGGACAACAAAATTCAACGTATTTTATACCGATTTCAGTGTGATCTCACAAATCTCTGTTTGGATGACCTATTTGGTAGAATTTTATAGTTCAAATTCCATGCATGCAGTTCCAGTAATCCAATAAGATATCTGGTCTGTTAAATGTACTTTCACTGACCTCAATCCCCTGTATCGATGTACGTTTTTGTGTTTGATATGCTAAAGCTCAAAAACACTGATAAAGACATAGTGGTAAAAGGAGAGACACAAAACAAAGGGTCAGAAAGCGGTTTGTTAGTCGTCACAATATGGACTCTCACTTAACACATCTGAGAAGATATGAGGAGGCTGGTGAAATCTGATAGAAAGATGGAGTCAAATACAAGGAAATACTGGAAGAAAACCTAACAATTGCAAAGACTTCACACTCAGGGGGATGTTCAACATCCAGGAGGACAATGACACACAACATGCAGCCAGAGCTTCAGTGGCCTATCAGAGTGTAGACCTAAACCCTATTGATAATCCTTTACAAACTCTAATGTCATCATGCCTGACTTTTGCGAGGAAGATTGAGCAAAGTTTGCAATCTGTTTTGAATCAGGTTAGCTAAATACTAATGCAAACCACACTTTTCAAATGTTTGTTGGTAAAACTGTGTAAAAAAGAAGAAGAAAAAAAGCACTGGGAAAAAGTTAAATGGGTTTACATATTTTCACAAGGCACAGTGCTTGGAAAGAACAAGATAAAGGGAAATCTAGTAATCAGTTAAAGGGACATTACGCTGTAAATGCAGTATATGTCTGTTTGTGTGTGTGTGTGTGTGTGTGTGTTTGTCCTCACCCTGTGGAAATCATGGATTATATCAGCAGGATCACTCCCTCCAAAGTGAGGCACGGGCACAGTGATCTTCTCATAATTGTCAGAAAGGTAGATGCCGACATTTTCCTCCAGCTCCTGGCGTCCCCGGAGCGGGGCGTAGACGGAGTCTTCAAAAAGAACCCTGCAGTGAAACAGGTTCTCCTCTGGCATCTGTGTGCACACACATAAACACAAAGATTAACATTCACATCAATAAACCGGTTCAGGAGCCAATCTTGGAGGAATTACACATGAATCTTACATGAGGTATAAAGTAGTAGCGATACACATAGATGGAGGCCAGAACCAGACCGGCCATGAAGACCACCAGGCCGAACGTCAGGCAGCAAAGCCCGTTGAGGGGCGACTTTTTGGGGCGCAGCGGCAGCACCAGCTCATCCTCATCCTGGAGGAAAGAAAACAAAAAAGTAGAGATGGCTTGATGAGAGATTTGAGCCACATTTTACCCACTTTAGATTTTCCTCAAGGACTTTTTTTTCCCCCCCTAGGCCTCCTGCTTGGAGCAGCTAATCATTATTATTACAAGACGATGCAACATCACACATTTTGTAAAAGTTTTACTCATTTCAAAACAAAAGAAAAATGATTGAGCATATCATATTAGCACTTAGCACAATGGTGCCCACATTTTTGCCACAGGCCAAAATCACCAAGTTCAAAGTATTTTATCTTACTTTCCAATTAAAAATGCAAAACTATTTGACATAAACAAAGCATGTTTTATTTTAAGAAAATCATCTGAAACATAGTTTTTGCGAAAGGCAAACAGTTTACCAATTTTTTGGGGGGGAGGTTGATTTTTTTTTTTGTTTAGTAACAGTAACAACAGTGTATAGGTCACTTTTTATTTCAAATGCTTAGTGCATTTAGCCAAACTGGTGTGTTAAAGTTGAGTAAAAGTCACTGGTTCTGTACTACAAATGTAAAGCAAAAATAAAAAAATACATGCAAGTGACAGATACTTGGCGTCGTACTTAACGTTTTCCAGCTTAATATTAAAATAAGCCACTAAAATTTCACTGTTAAGCACCTTTTGCTATCCAATTATTTATTAGTCAGTCCAAAAATAAAAAGCTTTACACTGTATCGATACTAAATGGCAAATCAAGCAGAAAGCGCTGAGCTTTTCATATGCTGATGTTGGAAGTATTTCTTTAGCCACAGACGCATCCAGTGTTACTAAAGAAAAGCTGCTATTGCATTTTAGGCGACAAAGTGCTTTATTTCTTATTTAAACAAAATAATGGGATCATTTGTTTATTGAACTTTTAATGCATTTCTAATATTGTATATATAAAAAAAAGGCTTTCAGTAACTACAGAAAAAAATCTGCAGAATGTGCCAATTTGTCCATCAATTGTTCTGATGATTTATGTACTCAATTGTTTACTATAATAAGTCCCAGTCACAACTTCCATACCAATAGTGTTTGAATAGGCTCGACCTTTTGAGCGTTTAGCGTACATTGTTTAGAGAAAGTTTATGGTTAGCTAGTCCAGGGTCAGGGTGAAAAATCCTCTGATTCTGGATTATAAGAACATTTCTTGGTCCATTTCTAAGCAAACATTTCCAGTTACAAAAAGATGCTCAAGAAGAGAGCTAGGAGACAGACTCCTTTCTTCCCACTCATGTACACAAAGACGAGGCGCTGAAAATAGTCTGAATCAAACAGCTGCTTAAAAAAAAGATAAAAAAAAAAAAGAAAGAAAGAAAGAACTCCACAAAAAGCAGAAATGCTGCATTTCAAGCAGGAATTATCAGACGGTCCTCCATTCAGATGAAGGACCGTCATCAACCCTGCTAACGCAAACCCAGACTGGGATGGTGGTGAGTAATCTGCCAAAGCAGCCTCCAGTCTCGCAGTCCATCTGCTGGTGCCACGCGCCTCAACCTGTGTGGGCAGAGCGGCACTACACGCTCAGAGCGGGTCTTCCACTTGCAACCGTAATGATTACCTGCAGAAGTGATTCAGCGCCGATTGTGGAAGTGCTGCTGAGTGATTGCAGCAGGTAAACAACAAAAGGTGGCTATTCCTAGCTGAGGAAATGAGGGAAAAAGCAAGCAGGCAGCTCTTAGAAAGAAACATCAAAAGCAAACAACGACTATCCAGTGAGCTCTAAGGGGAATCAACACAAAAGACTTGGAAGCAATGGCTTTGTTAGACAGTACATGGTGCCATCAGTGCAGTATCTTCCACGCAGTAGATGTTCCCGTCTCCTGCTGTTCTTCAAGGAAGCATTTGGAGAAAGAACACAACAGAACAGGGCATGTATGAACACACTTTTCTTTGGGTTCTTTGTGTTCCGTCGTCTCATCGAGGGAGGACAGTGTCTCTTTCACACCAGCTGACAGCGTGACACACCAACAGGCCTGTCCGTCCTCCGTTCAATACTTTTGGAACATCACAGGAGGACGTCGCAGGAGCAGCTCTGACCTTCTGTCAGATCCGCTTCCTGTGTCAGCGCAAGATCTTATCCACGCTGTCTTGCATTACAGATCATCATCCTCAGAGCTCTGCCATGTATCATCGATGGAGGGAAGGATGCTGCCACAGCAAAGTTCAGGACTCCCTGCTCTGCCCGCTTTGTCAACTGTAACAAATCATGTTGCATGCACTGCAAGATTATGCATCCCATCTGCCATTTTGATTGTTAAAGCAGTTTTTTTTCTTCAACTTTACACTTTTCCATTAAAACGTAAGGTTTGCACTTTAAAACGTCACTGAGGGAAGGAGGGGGTGACAGCAGCAAAGGCCCTGAGAAAATAATTAGTCTATTTTTTTTTTTTTAACAATCCAATCAGTTCTGAACAAAGTGTGCATGTGAAAATCTTTAAAAAAAAAAAACTTGCATGATGCAGAGAGGGGAGAAGTGGCGCCATGCACCAGCAGATGTAATTCTGTTTGCAGGCAAATGGCGATTGATGCAAATAAATAAATAAATAAATGTGCAGGAGTGCAGGTGCAGGCGGGTTTGCACCAGCCGCAGATCGCAGTCTGCACAAAGCGGACATCGCGTTACATAAGACAGCAAAGGACAAAGTGTTAATGTGACATAAAAAAAATAAAATAAAAATAAAAAACAGTATAAAAAAGGTCTCACCATCGGACGGGGGATGAGGATTTCCGTCTTGTCGCCGTCATTCTCCTTGTCCACTTTCTGTCCCGCCACAGGCTGAAAGCTGATCTTCACCATGGCTCACGGTGTGTGCAGGTGTCCGCACCTCCTCCTCTGGACTGTCTCTCGGAGAGGGGGGGTCGATGCTCGGAGACCTGGGTCAAATTAATCAAGTCCCACCAAACACCGTCTGCGAGGCCGCCCTGCTCTCTTCTCCCCACCGTGGGGCCGTTCAGCTGTTTTTGTCTCTCTCCACCGGAAGTGCGAGGGGCCGCATTTTTTTTTTTTTCCTCCTCCAATAAATTTGGTTCTTAAAGGACCAGTCCGGAGTTTTTTTTTTTTTTCTGTTCTTTTTCCTTACAATTGAGCTCCAATGAGTAAAAGTATATTAAAAGACCAATAATTATTGCTGTAATGTTCGCATTATGTCTTCTTTTCCTGTCGTACGATGGGGACGTTTTAAACACACAATTCTAGGTAGCAATAATCACATAACAACGGTGCATTAGTCAGACCCTGCTAAATGGGTCACATAGGAAATCTATTTGCAGCTCCTCTCTGCTCCAAAGACAGCTATAAAACGCCTGTCAGAGCGCCAACATTTCCATCACTTTGCAATCTGATCGGATTTATAAAAGTAGGATCACGCGGTTTTGATATTCAATGTCCTGCTGTTGCTAATTGCACTTTCACACCAAGACCACAAACTTTGATGTAGTTCATAAATCAAAACAAAACTGCTCATCGATGTGAGAGGGAAGGGAAAGGCTGACGTTTGCAAAGTAACAAATGTTTTGGGGTATAACTATACTGCATAAATAAGTATTTTCTAGCACAACTTAATACATTTGGAAAAAAAGACAAAACTGACTGTAACTTTTCAGCGAGATAGTGCAATTAGCTTAGTACACTTGAAACAAGATAAAACTAGATTATTAGTAATTTTTCAGCAAGATATAGGAGCTTGTTTCAAATCAATAATTCCTTAACATTGATATTTTGACAAAGTACTAGTTTCATTGGCAGATTATTTCACTATTAGCATAGGGAAAAGTCTTGCTATAAGTGAAATAATCTGCCAGTTGAATTAATACTTTTTAAAGTCCATACAATGGAATTATTGACTTGAAACAAAAAAGTTACTCGGAAGTCAGTTTTATCTTATTTCAAGTGTACTAAGATAAATGCACAAGTCCTCAATTGGATTTCAGTCTGGACTTGGACTTGGCCACTCTAGTTCAAGAACATACCTCGATCTAAACCAGAGGTGAATCAAACTAATAGCTTGTTCCCAGCCCTTCGCAGAGCAGAATGAACTCTGATGAGGAAATGTAGCGATTTAATTCAGGTGTGTAGGAGAAGAAATGCACTTGAAAGTTGCAGGGTGTTTCTCAAGGACTGGACTTTAGCCCTCCTGATCTAAAAGCAGAGTTGGAGTTTTAGTTGACCCTCTTAAAGGTGAACATTCACCCCATTTTCAGGTCTTTTAGAGGTTTCAACATGCTTCTTTCAGTATTGCCCAATTCTTAATTATTCTACCATCTTAGCACAAGACAAAATACGATGCTACCACTATGTTTCGCTATCTGTTTCTATCACAAAGTGATTTGTATGTGGGCCAGACAACTAAATTTTGGTCACATTTGACTAGAACACAACCTCCCACACATTTCACACGTTCTCTACATGACTTATGGTAAACTTTAAATGGTATTTTTAGTTGTTTTTTGGTATTCCTTTGTTATCTCCTTGTCAAATCTGTAGAGTGCTCGACTATCAGCTGATCAACACAAATACTACTTGGGTTCACAGTCAGAAAGCTCATCAGATCTTCCCTTCAGTATGCCTTGGAGATTTCTTATCAAATGTTAATTAAATTTATGAACTCTTATTTACCAGATTATTTATATTTAACAGAGAAATGTCTATAAAATGATATAAAGTCTGCTAAAAAAAATCTAAATCAGGCTCCAAACCTGTGGAAGTCCATCCCAAACTACCAGAAAAGAAGCATAAAAACCCTTTTAGTAGAATTTCAGAAAATAATGTCTTTTAATTTTTTGTGTAACTTGGGAAAAATATTTACTTCTTGCAGGTTTATTGTATTTTTCCCTTTCTGGAACTCAGGGAGGGTTTACATAAGAATGGAGCGCTCCTCAATTTTCAAGGTTTCAAAGGTCTTTGTTGACATAATGCTGAGTCTGAAACGCTGGTTCCCAGATTCCCTGTGAAAAACTTTGTGACAAGAATCATATATGGAGGTAGTGACTAATTAGAACAGGACAGACTGAATAGACAGTGAGCATATCTGCTTGCTGTTCTCATTCTTGCAAAAATTAAAGTGCTGTTTGAGTGAAAAATTGTCAATCTCTGCCCAGTAAGTAAAAGTGACAGTTCATTAGGGGAAACTCCTGTTGTCTTCATTTGAATATTTTCCATTATCACCCCCCAAAATCCTGGAGGTGGACCCTGGAACTGGCTGTAAAAATTATTAAAACGATAATCTTCTCCTCTTTCCTGTTTTAGCACCGTATTCTACAATATAAAAAATATTTACTTGTGATAGATTAAGTCTGTTAATTCTGTAAAGGCCTACTTAAAAAATAAAACAAAGACGGACAAAAAACTACAGGCACACCTCCAAAAATTGGAATATTGTAGAAAAAAAAAAGTTGAGTATTTTTTTCCTGTCATTTCATAAAGTGAACTATATATTGCATAGATATATTACGCAGCGTGAACATTTCCATTCTGTGTAACGATTCTGGCTTATGGACAATAAACCAGACATTTCTGTCTGACTTATTTTTATAACAATCTTACCTAATGTTCCACTTTAGTGAGACACGAAATCTTTCATTATTTTTTTGTCAATAAAAATGTCAAAGATTGAAAGCTTGCAATATTTTCCTTTTACGTTTCACTTTCTGAAATAAGAGATAAAAATATTGAACTTTTTCATATTAACTTTTAACATGTACCTGCATTTATTTCATAGTTAACTCTTTTTTTTCTTTCTTTTTTTAAAAAACCCTTTGTCACTTCAGAAGCAAATTTATACCTTAAAAAGTAATTCAACATTTCTGAAAGTTAACATGTCCATTTGTTATCCTCAGGATGAGTTTTATTCCCATGAATAAAATGCGACACAGCTGCGTTTTATCTCAAATGTTTATTTAATCGTTGGGCCCAGGCCTTTGACACATCAGAAAGCTCCCACACACTCGCTGCCGAGACTGGAGATAAAGTCAACACACTACCGTAAACTGTTAAGGATTCGTTTTGTCATTTCAATACTGCCCGATGCTGGAAGGGAGACGGGTCAGGGGGGCAATTCCAGTACAATCTTTAGTGCAGCATCATGCAGAACCAGTGAAGCAACATGCATGTTCAGAGTGGACGAAGGGGACACCAGGCTCTTACTGTAGTGTTTTCTGCTCTGAGATGCTTTTTAGAACGTCACTCACTGCAAATGAAGACAATATATGTGGTTTAATCAGTTGTTCTCAGCTTCAGCAAACCCAAAAGCACTCTGCTACCCACAATGCTTTACGCTCACAGTTGTACTGGAATTATAAAAAGGCTCAAAACACAAAGAATAGGGTGACGGTGAGAGCGTCATAATCCGGTCCCACTTGAAGCTTGCAAACTGTGGGGGGGCTAACATGGCACTCTGATGTTACAAACCGAAGCGATAAGAAAACAGGGAACAGAAGAAAACCGCCCCGGTGAGGAGAAACGAGTCACCCAGCACCTCGCAAAGTGCAAACACACACGCTTTAATGTTGCTGTTAATACTCTGCTCTTCCCTCCACTCCCCATCTGCACTGCACCCCTGCACATTTTCTGCAGAGATCCTCAAAATGTAAATGAACAGACCCAGAGCTGTTACTATGACATTCCTCAGCTGTACAAATTGTTAAAGATCCTATAGGTTAGCTAAATGTGAGCTGGCCCTTTAAGTTATGTACAAAGCAACCCAACCAGCAATCCTTTCACCAGTAAAATGAAATGCGGAAACAATGTCACTTTTCTTATGCTCCAGAAAGTAACTTGATAACCAAAAACAGTTTGTTTAAGGTGATATATATATATAATATATATATTTATGTCAAGGTTAAACAAAAATCTACAAAGCAAAAAAAGGCATATGTACACAATCACCCTGTCCCAGATAATTAAAAAATAAAAATGACCCAAGTCACGGGCTTTAACTACTTTATACCCTACAACCCTCCCTCCTCAGCTGTGCTTCAAGGAGGTAATAAATGGTACTGATGGCATCTGGTTGCTTTGTTAGATGAAGGCCAAGATGCAAACTAAAGCGGCCGCTGGGATGCGCATGAATCTGAATGTGTTGGCCAGAGGCTGCAGCACCGGCCACGGATCTGTCGTATTTCAAGGCATGCAACAATAGTTCTGAAGCTCTTGTTCGTACCGTTTGTCCCAATGTCTTCAGTCGCGGCTGAAGACATTGGTCTTGCAGTCATGCAGACACATTAAACATGTGTCTGCATGTTTTTTTTTATTACTATTATTATTTGCTTGTGTGCGTATCTGTTTGATTATTGTCGCACCTCTCAGAAAGCCCGCCTTAGTTTGAATGTGTGGATTTGTTCTTTATGTGTGATGAACTGTTGTGGCAACATAATAAATCAGCAGCAGCATCTACTAGTATTTTCTGACATCTTTTGAAAGAAAGAGTAATAAAAAAAAAAAAAATCTTAAATGTTCTGAGGGGCAGAAGAGCTGGCGACTTCCTGGTGAGCTGACGTGGGTTTGTTTTGTTTTTGTTCCTCAGTTTTTGTTCAGAAACCAGAGCAGCTGCTGCCGATGGCTCCGTTAAGCAGACGCCGTCTGGATGTTTTCCAGACCGGGGCCTGGCGGCTCCGTCCTTGCCCTGCCGCTCGCCCCCTCAGGCCTCCTGCGGGGCGGGCCTCTTCAGGTCCCTGATCTGTTTGATTAAGTAAGTCTTTTCATCGTTGAACTGTTCGTCCTCTGTTCTGTCGTTCTGGAACTTGCTGAGAAACTCGATGAGTTTGGCCTGGTTCTTCAGCAGGATGTCCAGGATGGGCTGCGTCTTGTTGGGGTTGGCCACAAACACCTGGAGGTGGACAATAACGAGGACAAACAGATGAGTCAATAAACTTATGTTTTTGATGTGAGGATGCAAGTTAATCATTATATATTACAGGCTAATGCCTTTAAACTAACATCTAAGATTTATTTCATAACAAAACGTTTTTCCTTTTTTGAAAAGAAATGACAACTGCTGGAAAATATTTTCAAAAACATCCTTATATTTCAGTAATCTGGAAGTTAAGCTGAATTAAAAGTCAACTAAGTACAAGCTGTAAAATGTGATGGAAAACGAAAATGTCATCACTGAGCCCAATTAGAGCAACTGTGAAAAAAATAAAATATTTATGAACAGAAAATTACATTAAATTGATGTACTGCCCAGCCGTATTAAAAGTACAGCTAAAAAAATTTAAATATTGCATAAAAGTGCAACATTTCTTGCCAGTCATATTATATTAAATCATCCGATATTATTGCTATATCCCAAGCTTCTGTTTTTTGTAATTTTGATGACTTAAGGTTTATAAATAGTGAAAACTCAATTTGAATACTGTGAAAAAGGTAATAATTGGAAACTCATGACGTCACACCCTAATCAGCTAAGTAAATCAAAACACATGCAAAGGTTTCCTGAGCCTTTAAACGGTTTCTCTTTCTGGGTCAGCAGCTATACGACCACTAGCGGACCGCTGCTGTCATCGACAGCGTTCACAAGGAGGATAAATCTCAAAAAGGTCTTTCCTGAAGAAGCTGGATGTTCACAGAGTTTTGTATCCAAGCATATTAACTGCCTTCATGCAAAAAAGTGATTATACAGCTGCAGCCCTTTGTCATAGTTATCAGTTATCCCAGGAATGCCGACAGTAAAACGATGAAGCATTGAGACGCAGCTGAAGAAAAGTAAAATACACTTCAGAGCAGAAAAAACGGAGATTTTTCAGGTCCATTAATTGAGGGACATTTCACAAACACTACACACTCACAAACATTCCCTATAATATAAAATATTTAATCTGTCTTCTGCCCCTGTCCAAGTATCGCTCATCCGTTGAAGACATTTTACCTTAAACACATGGAAAGCCTCAAACTGGATGTTGCGGCTCTTGTCCCGCAGCAGATTCATCATTAGCTTGAGATTCTCCGGCTTGCTGATGTATTTCGTCATTATGGTGAAATTGTGCCTGTCGAGAAGCAACTCCCCGAGCAACTAGACAATTTTAGAGACAAAGAGAAGCACAAATTAAAAATGGTGCAATTCTGTTTGTTAAGTCAAACTAGAGTAATTATTCAAATTTTACAACTGAAGGTCCTCTCTTTGTGACCAATAATGATCAACATAAATCTGTATAGTGAACTGAATATAAGTTTATATGTTTAGTATTAACTATGACTCATTCATAGTCATAGTATTCAGATGTTAAGTCAAATAAACGTCATAGGAATTAGCTTTAGTTAAAATGGTGAGTATTTTTTGTCAAACCACTAGATGGCAGACATGAGGCAACAGGAACCCAACGCTCTTCCTGAAATAACTCTCTAAATAGAGTTGCCTCACTCTGAGAACTTTTATACGTGCAACCTGGGGTTCTTACCTTGAGGGACTGCCGTTTAGTCACGTAGTTTTCTGAGTGTAGTAACTTTTCATATTCACTGAAAAACTGGAGGAGGCGGAGAGAGAAACATGGCTGTGGTTAGAGACGAGGAGATCAAGCACAGACTTTCACAGCGTTTTCTCCGTCTGATGTCGGCACACATAAAAAAAAAAAAAATCTCCCACACAATCTGACAGTTACTTTGTGTTCTCATGCTGCAAACGGTGTCCCAAATGGCTGATTTGGACTTGTTAAGGAGGAAGTTGGTGACAAGCTGATCATCTGCTGCACTTAAAGTAATCTGAAGTTCTGGATTTTAATGGAAAAAGTGAACCTGAAAAGTTCCAACAAGCAGCCGCAGATTTCTTCTAGAAATCTATTATGACTAAAGTTTAAATCAATTGCAACTGGTTTTGCAAAGTGTTTTCATATTTTAAACCCTTAAAACTTCACTCTCTGCTTAGAGAGTTGTGTGTGAACTCACTCTGTCATAATGCTGCTCCAGAAACTCAGCACTCAGTAGCTTGTGTCTTGTGAGGAGGTCCTGGAAACAAAAACATATATTATATGTTTGAAGCAGTAAATGTTTCATTCGTTCTGCGTACGTCAGACAACATGTTCAGCACTAGACGGCATCAAGGATCATCCTCAGAAATGCATTCAAGCTTTGTTCCAAATTAAATATTTAAATATCCTAAAGCTAAATGTACACAGAGAAAATGTGCATTAGCTGATGTGTTTTTCAGCAATCGCTTAGCTTGTAATAAGGCTACAACAAAAAATTATTTTAGTTATCGACCAATCGAATAGTTTGACAATTAACCTGATAAATCTGTGGCCTTTTCTATACTGAATATTAAAAATATTTTAAAAATACAAATATTTAAAATCCCTTTTAAATAAGAAATTTAAGATTTTAATGCTTAAATTGCAATATGAGCATTTCTTTAATGTAAACCTGATCATTTGTAGCAAAGAATGGAGCTACAGCTAAAGAAATCTTGCTAACATCTACATGTGAAAAGTTCAGCTTTAATAATTGGATAGCAAAAGACAATTAATAATTTTCTCACAGAATTTGAACAGGTCGAAGCTACAGCTACTTACACATTTTTAAAATCTTAAATGCAAAATGTTAGTATTTTTGTACAGTTTCGTCTTAATTGCTGCTCTGAATATGTTGTTCTTTCAGCATATCGTCTTTTTTGAGTCTGTATATTCCAGTTAACAATTAATTGGTTACTAAATCAGCTGACAATTATTTCAATAACCGATTCATCACACTTAATCACTCCAGACCTGTGCTGCAGTAAGGCTGAGGCTGACTCTTAATCTTTAATGCAGCTTAAGGTATTTTGGAAAGCAAAGTGGAGGTGAAGATGTGAAACTGCCACAAATTTGATGCACTTTGTCCATTATCCCCAAAATGCATCTAAATCTGAGCCGCTCCAACAAAAAACCCAATTATAAACGTCTCATTGCAAAATTATCATCTGCTTTATTAAAACAGGTAAAACGTCCTACAGCAAAGGCATTTATAATAGTAACATTAATAACCTCCATTTTCATAAAATAACCTAGGCACAATTATAAGGCTATTAGATGGAAGATGGTCTAATGATGCACTCAACTTCAATTCTGCTCATCACTTAAAGTCATTTGAAAATATCATTTTAGTCGTTTTATAGTGTTCTTATTGAACATCTGAGCTAATGCAGCTTGATTCACCATCAGCTGCTTGACTTACTTTGAAAGTGGCGAATGCATCGGAGGCGATGTCGAACGTGGACATCTCCACGTATCTGAAGAAGTCGTAGAACTGCTCCGACCACAGCGTGATCTTGGCCAGCGGTTCGTGTCTGATGCATTCCCTCAGCATGATGCCGCAGTTCAGGGCGATGTCCGGAGACTCGTACCTGCAGGAAGCAGTGATTTACTGCTTAACACAACCCTTACAATCCAAAGACATTTTTACCCTCCGTCCAGCTAAAAAGTCATTTAGAGTCACAAATTTTTTGACAGCTTGGAAAAAGGGCAATTTATAATTTCTGATAAATGTCTAATATAGGAAAAGTGCTTATTATTTTTAAAAGAATTCTCTTTTATTATTTTTAAAATAAAGAAAATATGGTTACATTTTCTTTTATGGGGTGTTGACATTTGCGGAAAATATGTAAATAAATAAAAGCACATATTTGCCAAAATAATGACAAGAAAAGATGTTTTAGTGTCATTTTGCTGTGGAAATTCAATGAAATTGTTCCATAAAATAAACTGACACACATTTGTTTTATCTATAATCTATACTTAAAAACAATAGTTGGCTCTTTATCAATTTTAAGCTGGACTTTTCTTGCGGAAAGTTCGTAGAGTCACTTTGTCAGGCCCCTGGTTTAACAGATGCTAACTATCTGAATGCAATTATCTGAATAGCTACAATCTTTATCATGAGATGTTTAGAAACAAAGTTTGAGGAAGAGAAGATCCTAGGGAGGAAAGTGTTTTGCAGATGCATCAAAACATGTCTGCAGTTAATTTAGGCTGCAAAAGAGTGAGAGAAAGCAAAACCTCAGGAAACTTCAAAAAGGCTGAACGGGTCACGACAGCGTTAATCGTTTAGACAAATTTTAAGTTATACTAAACACAGAAAAAATAAAAAGTTTTAAAAAAACTTCTGGGTGGACTCTTACCCTTTCAGCAGCATGAAAAGGATGTTTTGCTGGGTACACAGGTACTCTACAGTAGGTGTCCGAGTGCCAATCTGGCGCCTCAGGATGTTGTTGAAGATCTGGGCTACATCCTTTTTACCCTGTTAGTGACAGAAACATAAAAACATCAACTAGTCCAACAGGTGCTTGAGACAAATCATGATGAAACTCAAGGTTCAAGATTTTGTGTTGTATTTTTTATGCTATTAGAAGTCTTAGAATCATTAATAGATTTAACAATATTTGTCTGACTATTTGAGAGTGTAGGAACGGTAGGTGTAGCACTGTTGTCATTTTTATGCTGTTTCTGATGCAAATCATAATGTAAGTTATTGTCATTCAGCACAGGAAACTAAAGCAACCAGAGAGGAAGAGCTAATGGACACGAAACAAAAACAATTGTTTCATGCAGATCTTTTTTAGTTCCTCAAACCCTTTTTGCTTCTGTGCAGCAACAACTACAACCATCTGCATCCAGAAGAAATGCTTATTTAGACATTTTAGCTGATATGACAGTTTTGTCAGAATAACTTGTCTTTATTTACAGTTCCCTGTAAAAGTATTTGTACCCTTTGAAATTCGTGACGTTTTAATCGCACACCAGCCTATTTTTAGAGGTGTGTATTATGTAACAAAACGATAAACGGCTTTAACAGATTTTTGGAACTAAAAAGCTTAAAGTGAAAGCGTGGTGTGTGCTGTATTTAGTCAAGAATTGATACAACCAGGAAAGCCAAAGCTTGATGCTGCCACCACCATATTCCACATCATATAGGTGTTTATTAATACAACTGCTTTAATTTTGGAGCCAACACTTGACAATATAATAATGACGTTAATGTGACTCATA
Source organism: Girardinus metallicus (assembly GCA_903067095.1). NCBI lineage: Eukaryota > Metazoa > Chordata > Actinopteri > Cyprinodontiformes > Poeciliidae > Girardinus > Girardinus metallicus. The sequence continues at coordinate 1,108 of CAEGAE010019925.1, read as the reverse complement.
CGCCACTCGTCTTATCTGGTCATTACGTCAATTCATTTTTCTAATCTGCAGAGCAAAAATGTTTCTGCAGGAACCCCAGCTTTTTGATTTGAAAGTGTCCATCGTGCAACCACAGGAAAGATGTGGGTTCACAAAGAAACATGAAAACTTTTAAATCCCTGTCCTACTTCTATCTTGTATAATTTGTAATCCTTGATCAGCTCTTTGTCTAAAGCAAGGAGGATGTGCCAGTGTAAAAGAGGAAATGAGCGTTCTTTCAGCGCAATGACTCACAGATGAGGTGAGTCAGACCAGCTTGAAGCAGCTGCCTGACATTTTCCAAAGAAACATGAGTTTACACCGTATCAACACCGGCGCATCGGTCATGATTAACCATATTTCTCTTCTGCAGTGTAGTAAATCATATCTCTACTCATGCAGTACCCTGTGTGTACTAAAGGGGCAGTATTATGTGTTTTCCAGGCACATAGTGCCATTTTATACCACAATAAAGTAACTATGCTACATTCAGTTGTTACATATCAAAAATGTTGTATATATCAAAAATAACTTAAAAGAAATTCTACTTTATAATTTGGAGTGTTGAAATTGGGCTTCTGTCTCTGTAAGAAGCCCCTGCTCTTTCCGACATGCCGTCTTTGGCATCACAATGCTACTCATTATGTCGTTTACGCCATGAAAGATGCAAAGATTTCTCACAAAAAAAAAAGAATCGAAGTGGGATTATTTATACAGATAAACGGACAGACTGAACACAGCGGGCGGCTGTGCTTTAGATGCGCAGCTTTACTGAAAATACCGGAAAATAAATTTCATATCATCCCGGTCGGAACAAATGGGTGGCAAAGAGCATCATGACGTTACAGAGCTGGTAGATGTTTCTGTGTGTGACGAATGCATATGTCAAATATGAGGGGCCGTTTAGGACAGAAACTATGTTTTGTCTCTCACACACTACTAAAAACTCACACACACACACAAAATATTAAAATTGCACATGTATACTATTAAAATGTCACACACATATGCAATTTTTCTCACACGCAGACATAAAAGACTAAGATTGCACATATAAACTAATAAAATATAGACTCACCTTTTGTATGTG
>CAEGAE010019923.1:0-39040 GCA_903067095.1 Girardinus metallicus | reverse complement strand
GGGAGCCAGTGGAGGGACTTTAAAACTGGGGTTATGTGCTCTATCTTCCTGGTTTTAGTGAGAACGCGAGCAGCAGCATCTGGATCAGCTGCAGCTGTTTGATTGATTTGTTGGACAGACGTGTGAAGACGCTGTTGCAGCGACTAAAGATAAACGCATGGATGAGTTTCTCTAGATCTCGCTGAGACATAAGTCCTCTAATCCTAGAGATGTTCTTCAGGTGATAGAAGGCCGACTTTGTAACTGTCTTTATGTGGCTCTGAACGTTCAGGTCAGAGTCCATCACTACTCTAAGGTTTCGGGCTGATCGCTAGATTTAAGTAGTTTCTCTAGGCTGTAACTCCATTGGAAATAAGCATTAGTGCAATCCTCTTGTCAGGTCAGAGGGGCACTCTTTGCCTCATCTTACCTCAGAAAAACTTTCCTAAAACCAATCAGTGGCCTCATACAAACTTTGGCAGACGTGATCTGCAGCAGGGAATCCATGATCATCCTTCTAAAAGGAAAGCCAATTTGGCAGGACCGCAAATGTTACACTGAACACACAAGGATGTGTGTTTCAGCTGCATATTTTGCATCGATCTAAAACACGTGATGAAAGCGGCTCCAATTTGATCAGCGTAGCTTCCTGGAGCAGGAACGAGTCCGTTTTCAGAGGCTTGTGAAAAGTTCATCTGCACTGCCCGCCCAGTTCGTGCTACCGCTGACAGAGGACACTTGACTTATTCACATGCTTTTATAACATGTGTATGAAAGATCTAGAAAGAAAAATCTAGATTTTTGTGCTCTTTTGACCCTTCACAAGAGGTAACAGCCGGGCTGCATTAACGTGCGGATGTAACGGCATATAAGCTCACATGGAGGAACACGCCGTTCTGCACACCAGTGCAGTTTTCAGGCATCAGATTTTGTGACGCTGCAAGGCTATTTTAAAATACGCTCCTGAAAACAGAACTATGGCGCTTCTGTTTGGGCGACGGAAACAACAGAACAACAAGAAGAAGCAACCAGACAACACGAAAACAGAGCCGAATTATGAAAACTGTGATCTCATACCCAGCTAAAAACAGGAGCACATTTTTAGGGAATGACATAAAAATGCGAGACTAACCACAGATAAATTTGTCTTCCTGTTATGACAGAAAAAATCATAATAACGTCAAAAATCGACAGAAAGAGTTCCCAGTCTCCGCAGAGAGTGTTGCACACTTACACACAGATAAATAAGGCCAGCACTCCAGAGCTACAGCCTCCTTACGTGGAATTGTCCGTCATAAAACAATCTTAAGATTTGGTTGCAAACTGCAGTTGGTGGACTGCTGTCGTCCAGCAACCAGAAGCAAATTTATTTATCTCCAAAACAGAAACGACCTATGTCAAATATCAAGCAGTGGCAGAAAATCCGATCGCTGCTTTGGCTCAAATCGTATTACTGCCGTTCTGTTTTTGCCAACCTCGAGCGCTTCCCCAGACGTCTCCTTTTCCTTATCAATTTCTCCCTCTTTTCACTCCAACAGCAGGACCGTAACTTGTTGTCCAACCATTGTTGGACTGACTCCTCTGACAGGAGTCACTGTCAAGATTGTATCACAACCAAGTTCGCATATGTGAGCATGTTCAAGTCCTCTAGGAGTTTTGAAAAATCACATAATGAGCGCAGAGAAGGCTATTATCGCTAGCATCGTGCCATTTGTGGATGTTGTGTTCAGGGTGATGAGCAGGTTAAGTGGTTTGTTTATTTCAGCACAGTGTTTAGCCCAAATAGTTCAATTTTTGCCTTATGTGGATGACTAACAGATACAATGTGGACAGATTTGCTTAGCTTAGATTTTATGCAAGAGACAATATATTAATACCCATATCTTGTTGTCCAATCACTGATGTCTCTGCCTGACCTGTGCAGCACCATAATCAAGGAATCTGGCATCTCCAATTGCAGTGACAAGTCAAGACGTTCTGAGCAATTTATTAGTGTTAAATATGTCAATAGCTCAATTATCGGGTTTCCAGTTTGCACATCATCGTGTGTTATAAAATGTGCACATAAACATGTAGCTTAGGCAACAACAGGCCAAAAGCAAAAGGCCAAGTGCATCAAACATGATAGTGCAACAACCTGTTGTTGATGGAAGCCGGTTTTTTTTTTATTATTTCAAATAAAAAGTTGATTGCTGTATTTTGTATTTTGTGGTGGCAAAGCGTGGCGATGCTTTTTGATATGTACACATGACTCTGAAAAGTTCAACCACAATACAAAACAATATGCAACCCAAGCAGCACACAGCTAGCATCGATTATGTTCTCCTCTTGGAAAGATTTGACGTAAACATTCGTGCATTCGCCTCTAAAAGGTCCTTTACAGAAACAATCACATTTAAAACTCACTTCTTTCTACAACGGACGGCTAATAGCTTGAAAATATTTCCTCCAGGAGTTTTGAAGGGGTGGCAGCACGTGCCTTCACATTACACATAATTAATAACACAAGATTAAATAAAAAAATGTAGACAAACAGATAGATAGATCAGTAAAACTTAGAAACGCAGACCTCTAAAGCATCATTCAACTCGAAGCCGCCCCCGCATGTTATCCTGACATAAACACACCATTTATCTCGCTGACTTCATCGCTGTCCGTGTCGTGTTTACCGTCACAACAGTGTCCGGCTAGCAGCGGTGTATTACCTGCAGCAAGCGACAGGTGCTGTGGCAGTGTGTCCCCCTTCCTCCCTGCACCTGCTCTTCACACACCGCTCCTATTCCTGCCTTTAACTCCGGTCTGAGTGAAGCTATGCGGGGCTGCGAGCTAAGCTAAACGGCGGTCTCCGACAGTCATCAAACGGATTTCCGACGTGCTGCGGGGAAGCTACCGTTACCGCGGCCAACGGCTGTTTTGATTCTCAGGAAAGCCAGAAACGTCACTCAGGGAAGCGGCACCCCCTATCTGTCATGAGCCCACCCACTACCTCCACATGAACACACACACAATAAATTCAGACACGAACACATCCCAACCGTCTGCCACAGACCTTCCGCTGTCAGTGATGAGGGATTCTACTCGACGTCTGATTCTCCACCACTGAACGGTTCTCTCATCATCCCTCTCCAACATCCTGTGGGGATCCTCTGGTTCACAAGCCAACTATCGCGAGAACTCGAAGTTAAGGCCGTTTACGTGCGAGAAGTAAAGTGGCTCTGTCCTAGTTTGACTATTTATGAGAGAGATACGTATAAAGTCGATTTTTTAGGTGGGAGAACGTATAGAAGTTTAACATTAAACATAATTTCAAGCTCATTGCGTGTTTCATAATTTAAAAATAGATGTGTATCCAAAGGGAAAGGTTTAACTCTTGGTTCCTTTTAATACCAAGATATCCTGTCACAAACTAGTAATAATAAAAACCAAAAAATGCGACACAAACAAACAAATAAAAAAAATTCATTTTATTGCTGTTGTATAATGTCAAATATTTGAATTAATCCCATGAATTTATCTTTGTGGAGCAGCAGAAATTTTAATTTTTGTCTGATTTTCTTACCATTTTTAATACAATGAAAATTCCAACATTTTAAATAATAATATAAACCATACATAAAGCGCATAACACGTGGAAAAATTCAGATCATATCATAATCATGTTTGATGAATTGAAATATTATTGAAAAATTTATTTATTTCAGTAACTCAAATCACAAAATTAAATCATATAAATTAATTTCTCGCAAACTGTTTTTAAGACTTTATTTCTGTGGAGTATATTGATTTTCTGATTACATAATGAAAAACCTACATTTTAGTTAAATATATTATATCAGACCATTTTAAAAAAAACACACATTTAGTATATAAATGAAAAGCTTAATGCTTAAAAGTTATTTTAAAGGTACTTTTAATGACAGGCCTCATCAGAATGCATATTTTATTTATCTGACTGTATTATGATGATGTTTAAAACATCATTCAGAGATCACAATTTTAGGCATAATTAACAGTTTATCAAAGTTAAAATTTAAGTTTTTAAGCAGTATATTAACTGATAACAATAGGTAGATCATTAGCTCACATGCTGTTCAATATGCCCTTAAACATTTTGTAAATATCCAGTTTTGGTTTAGTGTTGCAATGTTTTAATTTGATCTTAAATGGAAACTAGTTTTCAGTTCTTATATATTTCTTCTTTTTTGTCAAACTTAAACGCTTCTAATCATCAGAAAAAGTCATTAGTAGACAATAACCTGAATATATACAAAGTGAAGTTTTTACATTTTTATTTTATTTCTGGTGGCCCACCAGCTCATGTAATATTTCCCCAAAACTTTTAGCACTCATCAAGGTGTATCTTTCTGGAATTTTTCCACAGGACTTTAAGAACATGAGGGGTCAAACCCATAAACAAAGTTGTTAGAGAATCAAATTTCATATACGATCATCAGGAAGTTGTTTTTCCTGAAACAAAAAGTAGCGTGAAAATATGTTACGTTTAGTAGTCAATAACAAAGGTGTGTTTTGACAGGAAATCATGCAGAATTTAAGAGGAACTATAGCCCAACTGAAAAAGGACTTTGTTTTGAGTTAAAGCAGCAGTGGGATTTTTTTTTTCATCACATAGGGAAATAACAGATTCCGTAACACACCACTTAATTAAGGAAACAAACGACACAGCATGAACGAGAGATTTTTATCCTCAGAACAGAAGATAGACTACTTCAAAAGTTGACTGCTGAATGTTGGTTCCCTTTCCAGACAAAAGATACATAAAACCTCATTAATCTGTTGCAGAAAAGTCAAAAAGATGACTCTGTTGACTCCTCTCCAGGTCAATATTATACATTATTTACTCAGATATGAGGAAACAAAATAACAGAGTCATTGCGTTCATAGGTAATATTTACAACTCATGCAAGACTGAAGAGTAGGGGTGCGGCGGTGGCACAGGGGTAAAGCGCGGGACTCATATGGAGGTGTTGAGTCTGTTTTACTGCCAGTAAATGCAATTATAATTACAACCAGGAACACATTTTGTGTCCTTTATTTAAATGAACATGCTAGGGAGAATGCAGCATTGACTAAACTGAAGAATTTTAAACATAAAATAATGATAAAATAAAATAAATAATAACATTTTGCACCTGGTAATTTAAAAAAAAAACTTTTTGTTTAATGTCTGAGCCTGAAAGTAACAAATGAGGGTGGAAGCTAAAAATTGTTGTTGAAACGATCAAAAAGAAAACTTTGGTCAACACAGCAAATGTGAAGTGAAATTAACCGTTGAGTATTCTCTTTGGTTCCCATTAACGTGGGTGTTGGAGTTCAGATACGGTCACTTCGAGAGTGATGCTTTACAATTAAACAAATCTTCAAAACTTATTGATTTGTCAAATGCTGTTTTATGAATCTTTAAAATGTTTTTATTTTTATTCGGGGTGATGTTTATTTACTTGAGACATGGCGGCAAGAGGAGATGCACCACGAGTGAAGAAAACATAAAACATTTCCAGCCAGAGTAATGACCTAAAACAGTGAGATAGTATTGAAAGGAATAAATCATCATTTACTTAAACCACTGTAATAGTTTTGACACTTTGCAGCATTTAAGCTAAATAAGGACTCCATTATGTTACCTACTTCAGATGAGATATCAGCCAAGGTTTTGTTACTCTTCAACAAAACCTTACTAAATACTTAAATAAATAATCCAGAGCTTTCTGTTTCAGGTATTAGACTATAGTCTTAAAACTGAGATCAGAGTCAGAAACATTAAATTAAAATACTGCAACAAATTTGTTAAAAATATAGCTGTGCATAAAAATAGCCAAGGAGTCTTACAAAGTTGGGAAGCATTTTCCATAAAACGACATTAAAGAAGAAAAAATAATAACTACTGATCATAAAAACTGCTCAAGATTTAGCACTAGGTCTCTTTCTTTTTTTATTACAGCTAGTGTAAAGATATATGAAAGACAAAGTAATATGTTTATGGGGATGTTGTTTCAGCTTTGTATTCTCACACACACGTTCCACTTTCTTATAACATGTTTAAGAATGAGACAGCTGCATGGCGCAGGTCTCCACACAACAGCTGATCAGCTGAAAGCAAACCAAGTGTTTTGTGCCCATTTAAGGCACAGGTTGTTTATAAGCTGCATTTCTTGAATTCTTGTCCATTGCAGCTCTTTCCAATGTGGTCAGCTGTCCTGCTGTGGTCCTCTAGGACTCCTCCAGGCAACAGTCAGCATGGGTACAGAAAGAAAGAAAGAATTACAGAAAACTGAACAAATATTATTAGAATTTTATCCTTGAAAATGCTTCGCATGAGCAAATACAGGGAGAGATTGACATTTCTTGACATCCTGGCACAACAACGCCCTCCTTCACCTGATTTCTCCTGCCCATGGACTGGGCAGCTGGGCGGCAGAGGCAGAGCATGTAGTCATGGGGCAAGGCACATAGGGGGGACACAGGTGGACCTAACGTCACACACCATATGTGCGTACCATGTTCTGGCCTCTCTTAACACACGCACACTCACGTTGGGCCATCAGCTGGCTTTTCGCTCGCAACTCTGTGCAAAAGGGAGGCGGATGGGCAGAAACCAGCAGCAGGAAAGGGTTTGTGCGTGCATTTGTGTGCATGCCCTTGTTTATATTGCATATGTTTTGCAGTTGTACTGCGCTCTGCTGGTTAGATTTAGAGGTATTATGTGAAATAAATGTTGGACAATAGGGTTAGGAATAGATAAGTAATGGTTAAGGCTAGGCAAAATATATGGGTGTAAGTCAGTGCATTGTCCTCAGTTTTTATATAAGTACAAGGACGTGTGCGTGTGTGTGTGTTGTGGAGAGGAGGCAGTGGAAGTAAAAGTAAAAAGACAGCTTGAAATGCAAAAAGCCACACAGGGGATCCCTTCTGTTGCTGTAGCCAGAAGTGTCCCTGTGACACACTTACACATGACAAAAATGTCAAAAGGTACTGTAAATATGCATTAAAATTCCAAATTTGATCTTCAGACTTTATAGAGCCCTTTAAAAAGTGTGATACTGCCATGCAAAAGTGTTTATGCCACTTGAATTTGTCCTCAACTTTGTACATTTTGAGATTTTATGTAATAGACCAAAAAAGTATCACCTAACCGTAAAATTAAATGAAAAATCAGAAAAATGTGACATACACTGAAAATAAAAAAATTGCCTTCAGAAATCACTTAATTAGCATCAACCCCATAAAATAGATATTTGAAATATGTAACTCTCTGTCTAATGAACCGGCATATTATATGAATTTCAACATTGGAATTCAATTACTCTAAATAAGACCACAATGGGTGCATGTTTAGGGTTGCCCAGCACCACATTTTTTTAAATTTCTAACAAGTTTTCACTCAAGATTGCAAGTCGTTCCATCCATCTTCCTTTAAAGGCCCTGTGACCTAAAACACCAATGCAATCCAGTGATGTTTGTGGTTGTAACATGACAAAAAGTGAAAAAAGGTCAAGGAGTACACTTTCTCAAGACACAGTATACAAAACGAGGTAAAAATACGCCCCATTTCACACCCTTTCCAATATTGTAAATCTAGGGACTGTGGATTAGCTGTGATTGTGAGCAGCACTCTGGACTGTAGCTGTATCGGTTCTGGGCTCCCTCGAGTCATCATTACAAACATTCCTCGCAGTGGAAGAGTGAATCTGTCCAGTCAATTACATCAACTGTAGAGCGACACATGAAGGTTGGATCCTCTTGGCACGTTTTGCTCAACAGTGCGTGATCTTACAATGTAAGAGCAACACATGGTGAATGTTTGTGAACTTCATGTCTTTTTTTTTTGCATCTCAACTGTGCAAGAGATTCTTAAATGTCTATAAGAGTAAAATTTATACTTTTGTCGTACGTCGAATGTTATGAGTTGGAGTCCTTCATATTACATTTTGAACCCAACTCAGAGAAAAAAAAAAAACCTTGATAAAACCTTCATTGTATTCCTGGAGCTACCATTAACAGGTTTGTTGTTTTCCTTTAGTTTCTTCTTTTTCATTTTATGATGTATTGTTAGTAATCTAAGCAAACGTATAATTACTGGTTTGTTTGTGGCTTGGTAAAAATCAGCCCCTTGTACTACGCTTTGCTTCGTACAAAGGCAATTGAGAAACGATTGCTTGCTATAGGCGTGGATTCTGTTGTGGTTTTAAATTGTACCCAATCTCTAACATTTACCTGTGACGCATGTAATGAACGAGTTTGACACTTTGAAGCATAGCGGAAATTTCCAGCGCTGTAAACAACCATCCTCCACTGCACAGGGAAAATGAGGACGAGCCGACCAAGATGGCTGTTAATGTGAATTCATTATTTGGAAGCGTGACCAACATAGACTGAACGACTTCATTCAGGTCCTCCGCTGCCATCGCTAAAACTACAGGCAGAATACAAGCGCAGAAAATCGACATTATCATTCACAACTTCCCTTTCTGTTTGCTGATTGGCCCAGTTGAAATTCTACCGGAGAAATCCAGGTCAATGGGAGAAATCCCAGAGAAAGCATTGAAGGGAGATGCATCAGAAGGCAATGGCCATCCTAGTTTGACTGTAAAGATTTTGAAAGTGATAGACCTGTAGTGTGGTTGCATGTCACTTTTTACCCATCATCCCCTTTGGTTGAGGTGACATGCTACTATGTGCTGCCTCCTTAGTTGACCCAAAAGCACAGGAAGCCTGTTCAAAAAAACAGTCTTTTTTTAACTAAAGTTTCAGGTTTAAGCAGAAACATCCCCACACCTCTCTCCCTCCACCCCTAGTTTATAGCCCCCTTTCACCTCCTGCAGCACACACACCCCTCTTCACCCTCTCCCAACATTACTCCAGACCCAGTTCCCCCACTCCCAAAGCCCTGGGAAGCAGCAGCCGGGCTGGACGGCCCGGCACCCTGTGCCACCGAAGTCCCGTCCCTGCTCTCTTTGATGCGGCTTCACGAGAGAGGTCAGCCTCACCCCGGAGACGTGCCTGGAGGTAGGGACAGCTGCGGTCAAACAGACCGGGCGCTCTGGATGCAGACATACACACACGGGCAGACACACAGGTATGCCCACACGAGACCGGACAGAGCAGCTGTAGCCACGGTGTTGACGGTGTGCCGTACAGCTCAGGGTCCTGTATGGTCCAGCACGGCTCCACTCTCTTCTGTTCTGGGTCACCTACTTTGCACTCAGGTGTGAAATGCGGTCCACAGATCACCAGATGTCCAAATAAAATTTATTTATATGTCTGAATAGGGCTGCAATCTGCAAACACTTTGCTGTTGTGTGCCATTGTTCAGGCAGTGAAAACATGCTGTACATTTTCTATTAAATGTAATCAGAAATGTTAACCAAATTACTCTAGTCCCTGTTTATTTCTTGAAAAAATTATGAAGTTTTAAAATCTTGCGATGATTACATAATGTCACAATTTTTATTGTATGTGGTCTATTTTCTTCAGACATAATTTGACTTCACAGCTGCTCTGCTTTTGTTTACGTGTGTGTGTTTTTGTCAACGAGCAGCAGAAAAAAAAAAGTGGTTTATCACAGTTAATCTTTGAGTGAACAAGACGGGCTTGCTTTTTCCAAACAGGGCCATGTTGGGTCAGATGGCTTTTGGACTCTTAAATGAGAACATTGAGCTTAAATGCATCTTACTGTTGATGAACGTGTTCAAATGAGGATCCCGCTCATTACTCCATCACAGTAAAGTTATCTTTCAAACAACCACAGAGATAAACTTCAGGAGGAGCTTCCATGTCAGCAAGCTGCATTTCCTGGATCTCTGCTGCCGGATAATTTATGAGTGAGGGTAAAAGCAATTATGTGATTGACCGCTGCTTAGCGGGAGCAGTTTCGGTAATATTCAAGTCCTTTTTCACTCCAGTGATTAGGTGGTAGCGGAGCCACAAAGCGCAGACTCTTGATAAACTGTTCAGGTTTGCTCTGGAGCTCAGCAGTAATGTCATAGGTTCTTGCATGGCCCCAGATGAATGATACTGCGTACTTCACAGTGAGATTGTGTGTTTGCAGGGATGTCGGTGTGGTCTCTTTACTTCCCGTTGTTGGTGAGGATTTTCAGACAGATGTCAGCCAGTAAATCCATCTAAACTTCAGCAGCTCTCCACCGAGTGGCACGAACATGCATGTTAGATCTCCGTCTTTCTTTCTATTCAAACAAACACACACATTCATGTGGTCATGTCCCCTCGGTGCATGCTGGAGTTCTGCTGGGTGCCATCAGTGTGGATTTTACTCAGCTGCTGAACCAGTCATTGAGGCAGCAAGAAGACCAAGTGAGGAGCTGCGAGGGTCCAACCTCCACTTGTAGGTTTTATTAGAAGGAAAAAAGGTGTAAATAAAATGAATAAAATGAACTGGTTTAGAAACCGCAAATATAAGCAGACAAGCAAGTCAGAACAGGAAATTGCAAATTATACTGAGCCAACTACAGGCAATGAGGGCAGCAGTAAACGCTCCTAACCTTTTTCCTGTTCCTTGTTTAAAAAAATACAAAGTTTAAAGAAAGAAGACAGCAAAAAGTTGCTCTACAATAATAAGTTGACTAAATTGCTGTTGCAATGTGGATCTTCAACTTCAAACTCAAGAGTGATTAAAAACAACAATAAACGGTAATAATTACAGTTGAACTCTTTCACATTTTGTCACCAATTTCAATGGGTTTTATTGAGATTTTGAGTAACACACTGAAACAATCAGCCATTGTTGCATTTATATTACAGACATGTAATTGTTTTAGTAAAAACACAATCATGCTGTGCAATTAAAAACAACATTATTATGGCTGCTTGGAAAGTAGAAGTTTAGTTTGGGTGTCACTTCCTTAACAGGCCTCATCTTGAGATTTTATGTGAAAAATTAAATTGATAATAAACTTAACCTTCCAGTATTTAGTTAAATGATTGCTTAAAGGGCAATAACATAAACTCAAATCATTTTAATGAAGTAAAATATAAGAGTTTAGTTAAGTTATTTTTGTGAGTACTAACCTCAGTCATTTCCCTCTCCTAGCAGGTGTGCACAGGCAAAACATTCCCCAGGCTTGTGATCATTTTATTAGTTCCAGGTCTGCGCCACACCAGGGAATAGAAAGGAGGGCACGTTTCCACATTATGGGGCTTTCTATGTTAGGTTTTGTGTAATATTGGGATTAAATGAAAATGTTTTATTTTGCCTGGTTTTGTACGTAACGTTTTGTGTCATTAGATCTTCTTTTAATGTAAATACTCTGGTTTTGCTCATCAAGTTGCAGTTGCGTACTCCTTGGAATGGTTTCTCCCAATTTAGTTCATCCTTTATTTAAGCAGTGTGTTTGCTGTTGCACTGATATTAAAGAAGCTTCCACTGATGTCAGTCTGAGCGTGTTCTTGAAACCGTTTGGGTCCCACCTCTATGACCGCTCGACCGCCATGACAAGCATGTGACACAGACCAAAAGAAAGCAATTCATAATAACGAGGAAGAAGGAAGATGATTCAGGGTTCTGAAGAAATACACAGTAGCAAAGTTAGCATTTTATTCAGACGTGTCACCATTCGGACCAAAATGATCAAGTAGAAAGTCCTTGAGTCTGCAAAAAATACCCTCTGTAACCTCCATCTTTTTTTCTTTTTTAACTGTTTAACAATAAACTTTTCAATACGTTTTCAACCTTGTCACATAGCTGGGTGTTTGGATTTTCTTTTCTGTGAATATTGTTTTCTTTTTTGGTTATTTATGCTCACAAGTCTGGACAAATTTTGATTGGTTGTTTTTTAGATTTTGCCAAATGAGCTTATTCCATCATTATTTATTTTTTTATTTATTTGTTTATGGCTCTGAACCAGTATCTCTATGATGTGTCTGAATAATAAAAATATTTTTTAAAAACCCAACAACTTGCCTTTTGGAACAGATTTTGCTCCAAACACAATCAGAGTCTGTATTCTTTCATATTTTTTGTTACCCTGGGATGTATTTAGAGAGTACTGTAGCTGTTTCAAAGCTGCTGTACTTAAAAAAAACAGAGGTACGTATGGACTGAATTAAAACTGTCTAAAACAGCTAAAGTGACACTACCAGCTGTCCCTGTTGCAAACAATGATATTTCTCAACCAATTCTTTTCCGCTTGTCTGCAAAATCCACTCCGGGCCACTAGGGAGACCTAGTAGCCTATGTTCCCCCACCCTCTCTCTATCTTTCTCTCTTCCTCTGTATCCTATTTAGTAAACACATCTGTATGAGGCAGATTTTATGTGTTTTGCTTATAAAACATCTGGAACAGCAGAACAGTAAGTCCTTGGGGGGGAAGCTCAGCAGCTTACCATCAAGGGGCTGACGTAGGTTTTTGGAGAAGCGTTGTGGTATTTGTTGAAAAGCTGTCTCCAGTGGGCCCGAAGGAAGGATGTGTCTTATTGTCTCCTGCGTTTGTGTGTCTGTGAGAGGAAGCAGGGATGTGAGCGTCACAACTGTCAACATCTGGGAGCGCAGACTGTGTTTGGCTTTCCAACAACTGGGTGAGATGAACATCAAAAACCCACACACACACACTTTGAGAACAGCCAGAGGACAGAGCAGCAGAGGCTCCCTTCATTTACAAACACACACACACATTTCCGACGGTTCTGATGGCCCCTGAGGGCCCAAACGCTTCCAAACCTGCCACTTCCTATTTCTGGTCCTCACTTTCTTTATAGGACACATTTCTTGTCTCATACTTTGAATTTTTTTTTGGTTATTTTCATCTCCACATACACGCATACACACCCTCACACACACACTTACGGAGAAGCCCAGTAGCGGTTTATGTGTGGAAGTGATTTTCCCCGGGATGCTCGCTCCTCAGGGATGCACAGGAGGAGTCGTCTTCTCCTTCCCTGAACAAACTGCTGCGAAACATCTGTCTGCAGGCGGACAGGGACAGATGTTTCTCCCATGACAGCATTGCTGTCATGGGAGGAGACGTCTCTTCCCTCAGACGTTTGCATTTTTCAAACTGTGTCATATGGAGGATTTGACAGGCTGACCACTTCAGACACATGGTGGAGTTTCTAAAAGTTTTCCCAAACCTTCGACTTTACCACATGTTGTGACGCTGCAACCGGAAACTTTTAATCTGTTTCATCAGCATTTTATTTGGTAGATCAAGATGTACTGATGCGTAATTGTGAAACAGAGGAAAAACATGTTTTTATTGTTTTCAAATAAAACCCCGGAAACTGCGCCACGCATTCGTATTCAATCAATGCTTTGTGAAATCACCTTTCACTGCCATTACAGCTGCAAGCCGTTTGGAGTATTTCCAATCTTTGCCCATTTTTTGCAAAACAGCTCATTGCCAATCAGATTCAACATTTATTTTCAATTCTTGCCACAGATAAATAGACAAACTGTGTGTTAAATGTTATTTTGTCCAGCTGCCTCCAGCAGGTCATCCTCCAGGATTGTTCAGTTTCTGTTTTCCCATCGAGGAAGATGGATGACCAACTTCCATGTCCCTGCTGAAGAAAAGCATGGCCTTAGCATGATGTTGTTATTCAAGGGGATGTATACTTTTCCAAAGTACTGTAAATCGACTCATTTTTCTGTAAAAATCTGGCTGCTTTTTTTGAAAGTCAAACGGTTTGTTGACAAAAACAGCTTTATTGTCAACACTGCCAAACAGATGAGGCGATATCACTGAAGTGTAAATACCAACATCTGACCTGCAGTAATTCACGTGAGAAACAGATCATACATTTGTCATTATCACAGATTTAGGGGGATAACATCCCGGAGTCGTCCAACGAACACAAGGGCCTCACTCCGCGTCCAGTTGTTGTTTACTTGGTGAGTCCGACGGCTGGCTGGAGGTCCCACACAGGGGAGGTCTACATCACGCTGCCACTGTGACAGCTCACCCTGTGGGGGGTTGGGGTGTGTGTGCCGCCTCTCTAAGCCCTGTGGAAGTCCATGCACATGGATCTCACAAACACAGCTAAAGCAGCCTCACAGATGCCACCTCACTGGTTATCATGGCACGCACACACACTCACGCATTCAAAACAGCTGAATCTGCCCCAATATTACAGCTACTCCCGTCCAGATGATCAAGCTAATTGTGTCCCACTGTTTGATGGGACATGTTGTGTTTTTGTTTCCAGAATGGTTCTCCTGTTTATGGACGGATGTTTGCTCCTGGTTGTTTGGAAAGCGACGGCTTCGGAGCTCACAGAAAGGACAGAAGGTGACCTCATGGTAACCTGCTCCTATGTCAGAGTAGATTTATTAAAGTCTCTGTGTACAATAGCTGATGTCTATTTTTGTTGTTTTAATGCTGTTGCTTATGTTCTCAGTATTCTTAAATCTGCATGTTTATGTCCTTGTAAAGCAGGATAACTGTCCATATAAATAGAAGGTAAATACTATTATTCACAAAATGCTGGTTAACTTTTTATTATTATTATTATTATTATGTTCATGGTCTTTTTTGTTGTTGATTTGTTTACTTTGTGCTCAGTCTTTTCAGCAACAACAGCAGTTTGACTAATTAAAAGGAAGCTATATAAATCCACCTGTACGCTCCAAACCACAGCTAATAGCAGACAAAGGCAGATGCTCCATTCGGAAGTTGGAGGAAATCAAAACAATAGTTTGCACTCTTCCAGATTTTCTGCACTGCCATACAGAAAAAAAGGACATTTGAATTGCAATGATTATTTCTTACAACTACTCAGGGGACTCAAAGAATGTGGGACTACATTGTCAGATCTGTACATTCTCAGCAAGGACATATAAATATACTCTTTGAGGTGGTAAGAGCAATGTTTTTCAATACCAGGACATTTTATATTTCACAAAAACTTACATGTAAATCTACTAAATTTATGGTTGGTTCCACGCTCCTACCGGAGCGTTTGTCAGTGTGGTAACCGGTCCCACTTCAGATTTCCGATCAAACACACAACAGGTGTTGGTCAGCTCATAAGAAAATGTTTCTGCCCAAATGACAAGATGTAAGAACTCTCAAACCAGCACTGCAACTACAGACAATTGTTTCTTAATTTTTAGAAAGAGAAAATATATATCTTTAAATGTGCTTTCCAGCTCTAGTGGCCTTTATTTGTCAGTGGCCAGACAGGAAAGCAGGTTGTGAGAAAGGGTAAAGATCAACAGGCTGGTATTGGAACCTGTAACGGCCACGGGTCACGGGTTCGAGGCCTCCGTATATGGGTCACAAGCTTTACCCCCGCGACTTTGCCAGCCCCGAAAATATTTTTTTAGGATGAAAATTGGCAACACAATCTTACAAATGTAATGAATAGGTGTAATGTATTTCATTGCACTGACAAATAGAACAATTTCATTGGAGGTGATAAGGGCTAATTCAGAGATCAAATCTCATGTTTGCAAGGATTTCCTTGTTCCTCAGCAGGTTTTGGGTTTATCACAATACACAGCCACACGTGTTGAAAACTCATACATCTTGGTTTCAATATACCTGCTGACTCCCAGTAGTCTGCTAAAAACCAACCCCTTGTTCTATGGTTGGCTTCGTCCAAAGGTTCTAGGCCAGTGGTCCCCAAAGTGGGTCCTGGAGGGCCGGCATCCTGCATGTTTTAGTTCTGTCCCTGGTTTAACGCACCTGGATCAAGTGATGGCTCATTAGAGGATCTAAGAAGAACATTAACATGCTGAAAATGTTGTTATTACCAGTAGGGAGAGAACTAACACATGCAGGATGCCGGCTCTCGAGGACCGACTTTGGGTAACCCTGTTCTAGACTTTCAGATATTGAGGAACAATTGTTTGCAATAGGCTTGGACACTGCTTAAATCTTATAGTCGCTAACGTTTGGCCGTGATGTATGTAATGCATCATTGCGGTTGTGACGTGAAAGAAGCTTCAAAAAGAAGATAACCGTAATTTGAGTGAGCTGTAAGCAACGCCACAATGTCTTTGCCAGCAAAAGAATGTCTTTAAGCATTTCTCTTCCCTCAAGTTTAATTGTTCAATTTTTGGAAGTGTAGCTTTGTTCACTACCTCCACTGCTGTTGCCAAATTACAACTACAGGCAAAAACAACTTATTTTATTCGCTGAATGGCCCTGTTGAAATGCTTCCTGAAAAATTGGGCTTAATGGGACAAATGGGACTAAAGGATGAAGAATGTAACAACCAGAGGTGGATCTTTACTTTAAATTAGTCCCTCCATTTTTGAAAAGAGCAACATAAAACAGTGACAGCACTTATGCATACGAATAAAATGGCCACGTGTTTGCTTAGGCAAAAGGTCAGGTGCTTCAGCACCGCCTAGTCTCCCTCTATGCGCTCCTTAAGCGCATAGAGGGAGACTATGCGCTTGTGTCTCCACCTTGTAGGAGTGATGAAATTATTTATCTCCTTCGCTCAGTCCTCTCTCTTCTCCTCCCTGTTGACACTCGTTCTCTCCTACACTGGAAAGCAGCAGTTGCAGTTTACCGGTTGTGAATAATGAGAGTGTGGCGCTCTCCATTTAGCCCGAGGCTTACAGAACGAACATCTGGGCTGCTTGGCAGGCTGGTCACCATCAGCCTTGTTGGAAAGCCTCTTCAATGCTACTCCAGATGCAGGCAAGGGAGGCCCAGCGCACACAGATGGAGACACACACAACCGAGCTGCCACACACACATACCAAATACAACATCACAAACACATCAGCACACTGACACAGAGGATGCTACACACGATAAAGGCATTCATGGACCCATTGATGAAATTTCAAATACAGATGTGGGAAGCATTAAAGCCACAGAAGAGCTGCTGACAAACACACGCGCGCTCACAAATCTAATATTGGACCCAGATGGAGACGGAATTGCGAGCGATGTGGTGGGCAGAGTCGGCACATTGTTGGCACAGGTACCATGTTCTCAACAGCTGGCGCAGGTTAGACATTCCTGGGAATTGGAGCCACAAGGCAAATGTTCCCTCTGGCTCGAGGGGGGTGGTGGCGATGCTGTGGCAGGCGGGCTGACGGGCTGGCATACACAAACGCATCAAACAAAATGAATAAATCCAGGAGCAAAAAAAAAAAAAAAAAAAGAAAAAAAAAAGGAAATTACATAAATGCTGTCACACAAATGTACCGAGCGGTTTAAGCTAAGCGCGGACAGCGGCACTGAGGAGCCGCTCAGGTAAATATAAACCGTCAAAGCGCTGGTGGAGAAGCATGCTAACCTTTAGTGACATCTATGGCTTTGTTTGCTGCAGCGTGCGCGCACATGGTCTGGTCTCGCTCTTCTGTGTGGAAGTGTATTAGGCCCTTTTCACTGCCGGGGGGCTCATTTCCTGCCACAGCTGTTGGCTAGTTCCTCTGACATCTGGACTGAGGGGAGACAGACAGGCGGGCAATGTCACAGACAGAACACGGACGACTGCGGAGCGTTTCTGTTCAACTTTTTATTTCTCAGGTTTCAGCAGAGAGGTTTCGGGAGATCACAGCGCCGCTTGTTGCACTCTAAGCCTTCTTCCGCTGTGGCTGGATTTATTTAAAGCTCTGTCCATGTCAGTGTTTATCCCTCTCACTTATTGTTTGTGCTTTGTGTGTGCGTGCGTGTGTGTGCGTGCGTGTGTGTGGGTGTGTGTGTGTGTGTGCGGATTCTGCTGGGGACAGATAGCAGCTGCGGCAGGCCTCACTTCTGCTAATACCTGGATCACAGACACGGGATTTTCAAAATAGCACGAACAACACAGAAATCTCTTTGTACTGCACACGTTGATTTTTCCTCTTAGACTCTGAACAGACTAAAGTTGATCAAGTTCTCCTCCATCTTCTTCTTGATCGAGTTGGTAGCATCATCGGTTTGAGGGGTTTAGGAGAGAAACCCAGAGATCAATGGGGAGCATTGAGTTAAGTCAAGTTTAGCACATTTTAACAGCAAGGCAGTTCAAAGTGCTTTATGCCATAAGAACATAATACAGTCACCAATTATGAAACAAGCCATAAACATTACATTTTGTCAAATGCCATCAACAAATGAAATACACATCAAATACATTGATCAGTGTTCCTGTTATTAGATATCAAAGGCAATTATAAACAAATAGGTTTTAAGCCTTCATTTAAATTAACTCAGTGTTTCGGCAGTTTTGCAGTTTTCTGGAAGTGTGTTCCAGAAAACTGGAACACACTAGAGGAGGGTTTGAGACAGTTGAATGAATGATGAATTGATAAAGTTTTTCTCTTGCCATTACTTTCCTTCTTGCTGAAGTTGAATGTTTGGTCTGACTTTTCTTCTCTGTCTCAGATGAAAGATCTCTCAGATTCCCCCATTTATCAATGTGGGCTGTAGTATTTCCACCAAATGTTCTGAATTTATATTCGCTCTAGTCTTATAAAGTCACCTAGGTCACACCGATTTGGTTTCGATTAATTTGATTGTTTTACCTGTTTTATCCCTATGGTACTGTGTTGGAATGTTTAGTTTTTGTTGCTTTGTCCAGCAAAGCATCAAAATAGTCAGTAAATAATCAGGAAATCAAATTGTATTTACTTACAATTGCATATACCTGGAGTAGATTTGAAGTTTGGCACTCCTTATTTTGACTTTTGTGTGTCTAACTTCGTCACTAAGCACCTAAATACGTTCGTTTGAGTTTTGTTTTGTGTCATGTTTCCACCCATTTCTAGACACCCCTCATGTTTAAACTCGTCTGTGCAATATGGAGCACAGACGAGGTGATTTTCTGCTAAAACTAAGACCAAGACGCCAAACTCTCCCTTTATAAGGAATATTTTCCCAAGATTTTTTAAATATGTAGAACTCTATGAAGTTGTTTGCATTCTACGTCTTAAAAAAAGAGACGATTTCTTACATTTCTGTCAGACTGTGATGTACAACAAATGTAACGTTCACCTCTTCGAAAACCAATTGAATTTACACTGAATTTTCATCTTCGTTTGGAAACCCGATGCTATCCACCCATGATGACAACTTATTAGATTTTACATTAGCAATTACTCTGAAGACAACACACAAAATAATGAATCTGGAAGGGAAAAACTCTTAATTGTCCAGCAGGGGTGTTCGTCTTTGGTTCAACGTTTGGCCAGATGTAAAATTCAGCACAAATCCACCTCCCCACTTTACTAATGTGCTCACACACATACACACACTTCTCTTTTATCTCAGCTAGAAGACGGCTGGCTGGCTCTTGGCTTGGAGGCGCCATTAACCAATTTAGCTTCCAGATGTCCATCATACAACCACTGCCAAAGCTGCACAGTTTTCTGAGAGCTTCACACGAACGCAGAGACGCGCTCAGAGAGAGCTGTGATGTGCTGATGCTCGGACACAAAAATATACCTAAAGATTGGATTGGGTTTTACATGCGAAAATGCAGAAAAAAGACACTCCGTTTAACACATCACACACGGTGCCGAGACGACTGCATAATGTGCTCCTCACCTTGTATTTATGTCTTCATATGAGAGCGATATTTGATTGGCAAGTGCAAATCCTGATAAAACTGAGACTTGCTGTTTGATCATCTCTAAAATAATCCTCCACCATCTGGAGGAGATAAGCAAGTTAAATACACAGTTGTTCCTCCTAATGTCTTGTCCCCCTGAGACAGGAACACACACAAACACGCACACGCATGCAGGAACGCACGTGTAAACGCCAGCATCCGCTCACACAAACCCACATTCGCTCTCCTCAGATGGACAGATGCTGCACCTCTAGAGGCACAGGGACCCAACAGCTGTTCCCAAGCCAGTCAGATGGGCGACCATTGATAGTTCATGAATATTTTACACTCAGCCAAAATGGCTGCTTTCCAGGCCGCCTACGAGAGCCGCCGCACCGGACCAGATGATCATCGTTAAAACTGTATGGATGGACGTTATTCCACAGTTTATCAATCCAAGCCGCTTTAATATTCCTTGGAAGTTCTGACACTGACAGAAAGTTTCGACTGGATCTGTGGTCGGAGTGTGAGTTGAATGTAAAATGGGTGTGTATTTTCTAGGTTTCAACGTATCATGGAGCATAGTAGTGGCTCCATCATTCTGAGGGCATGTGTTTTTCTTCAGATTAACATGGTTTCATTCCTATTTCGGCTGCTTTTTGGATTAGTTCAGCCCAGTACTTGACTGTTTTCACATGAATGTATTTTTATTTGCTTCTTGTGTCAGGAAAGTGAAAACATCCTCCAACAACTCAAAGGATAAACCTTTACCTTTCTTTACCTGATGGACAATTTATGAATCAAATGAAAGGTTTTAGCAAACCTTATTTGCCATATAAGGAAATAAGATTATTTAACAACTGGATCTGAAGAGATTAACTCTACACTAGAGTGTAACAACACATTTTTAGCTGAATATAGTCATATTCAGTAAATTATAATATACATCCCAATGAGTCTTGTTTGTCAGATTAAAAGCATCATTAAAAATAACAACAATTTCTAGCCGGTTTTAAACATACTTTTCATTAAGCCCAAATATTTGTTTTTAAAAATAGTTGTTTTTTTTAATTATTGGTCTGATGTGATATCCTAATTTTAAATGTTGTGTTTTCATGAACTATTAGCACAAAATCAACACAATTAAGAGAAATAAAGATGCTAATACTAATACTATATAATACTCTTCACTTCGTGATGGAGTTACAGAAATAAATAAACTTTTCAATAATATTCTAGTCTGTATTTATGAAGTTTTGAATATGAAAAATTGATAGACAAAAAATTGTATTTTAGCCAATTACTAGCTGAAATTCATACACAGTGGTCTGGCATTTGAAGCAGTATCTTATTAAACAATTGCTGAATCACTTCTTGCAAAGATCATCAGGCTTCGCAGAAGACTGTTCACTTCTACTCATTAAAATAATATGTCTCTTTGTTTTAAAGCATTTCGAATGATCCTGTGAATAAATGGTGCTGTAAAAAAATAAACTTGTCTTCCCTTTTGCTGATGCAGAGAAGCATCTAACATCTGCAGGACACTAACTACTGGGGATCAGAGTCAAGGGCCAATGCAGAATAATCAACCGAATGTTGACGGTAATATCTGTTTAACGTCATGGAGAAGAGTGTGTCTAGGAACCTCAGGGTCTCAGTGTGATTATGTTTGTAGCTGTAAGCCATGACCCTCAGCCTGCACTGAAAGTGTTCGCCGTGGTGTTGAAATGCCAGCGATGAGAGTCGGCTCATCTAAGTTTGAAGCAACGGTCCTCAACCAAAAAAAAGCTGGATTTCTCCCTCTGGGTCAGGGGTTGGGCTTTGGGTCAGTCAGAGTTAAGGTGTCTTGTTCAACAGTTGGGGTAGGATGGAGCAGGAGACAGAGGAGGCTGCGGTATTACGGACACGGATCCTGTCTGTTGGGGAGGAGAAACTGCTAAGACAAAGGTGAAGTTCTACCAATTGTGTGAAATGGAAACAACAAGATCCCAGACACAAGCAGCTGTAATGAGCTCTTTCTGGAGCGTGGAAGAGTGACGAGCTCTGTTATCTCTGGATGGGGGTTTAAAAGTAGAGCTTCTGCTTTTTAGCATCGAAAGGAGTCAGAGGATGCTCTTACCCAGACTCTGAGAGCAGAGTCTGGGTAAAAATAACAAAAAAACATTTTGTTTTTTCTCTTTTCACAGGTCTAGAGGCAGACTTCTAATGTTAACTTGTATTCTCTATGTGCTTCTTTCCATCCTCTACTTCTATTTCCTTCTTTCCCTTTAAAGCTTGTCCCCACCTTTCTTCTTTTCTCATTTTTGCCTCTGTGTACATTACATTTTAAATAAACCCAGAGCAATTTCTAATAAAGTTTTATATATGTATATCAAGTGGAGCATCATGACGAAAGCTATAATGCTCCACTTGTGAAAGTAAGTCTCTTGAGCCTCATCTTGACACTCAGACAGCATTTCTGACTTCCACACTGCCGGACAGGACACTTAGAAAACCCCCCAAAAATATCAAAAGTCACTCGGGAGAGGGATGATTTTGGTTTCCCAGACCTCTGTTACTTGATATTGGTTAAGCAGAGAACAATTGATGACTTTCCACTTGTTTACTTTTCTCATTTTAGGCACACTCAGCACAATATGCTGTCATGGTCAGGTGCAAGAACAGGACAAAAAATGTGATGCGGTAACATCAGCCAGAGTCCAAAGAAAATCTTTCCAATATCTGCTAGAAGTCTTGAGAGCACTTGATTTTATTCAAGAGTATCAGAGTAAGTGGGTGTCAATAACATTATTAACTCAACATTAAATAATTGCAAGAACACCTAAATTCTTGGAAGCAGAAGTTAGATGTAGTTCAAACCTTTTTTTCCCCCATCATAATCCACATAAAATCCATAAATGGATCCCACTTCTTTTGTTCAACCGAACAGAAACAAACAGAAGTTGCAGGTCTCCTGGATGCTGTGCTTGTTTAGGACCTAAATATACAAAAACACATTGATGATATTTTCACACTGTCCGCGTGCGACTGATAGGAGAGAGGTGAGAACATACCATGTGTGTTTGATTGGCAGCTTGGCTCTGGGACTTGGAATGGCTCCAGAACCTCTGCAAGGGAGAAGATGTCTCAATATGTACAGTACTGCCTGTTTTACTCAAAGCCACGGTTTTTATTACATCGTCTGCCTCTCTCATTCTTCCTCTGCCTAGGAGGATAGATTAATCTCAGATGCCCGGGGGCTGAGATTCAAACATCTGTTTGCCCCTCTCCCCACCTCTTCGTTTTTGACTCTGTCTGCCAGCCAATGCGTCCCAGAGTGAAGCCCTTCTTGCGCAGCCCCATTATGAATATGATGAGAGAAGCCATGGGACTTCAGGTTTCAGAGACTCTTAAACAGACAGGAAGCAGTCCGTCTCCGACCAAGGTAGAGTCTTTATAAAACAACAGGAAAACGCAGGCAGATAATCCGCTATGAAGGGTCTGAGAGGAAAAATTGGTAAGAAAAATAAAAATAATGATGTTTACTTTGTTCCCTGTTATCACTCTGAGCTTCTTTTTTTAATGTTTCCTTAGGTTTATTTTTTGGGTTTTTTTTGGCGCCCTGCTGAGTTAAAACTGAGCTGAATGAGTTGCCAGCACAAAAATCTACAATTTAGGGTTTCTCCTCAGGCTCAAACGTCATTCAGAGTAACAATTTTTCACTGGTAAGTTCAAGGTCAGTGACAAATGAACTATTATTATTTCTTTGTTCGTAAGATTGTATTGAAATTGTTCACTTTAAACTTCCCCTGAACGTGTTCAGATACTACATTAACACAGAGTTATGCAAATGTACTCATACTGCATGAACCGTTTTACATTTTGACAAAATACAGCCTCAAACTTTCATGTCATTTATCAGGATCTCAATCGATCCTTAAAACTCCTTTTAAATGTTTGCTGAATCTCTTGGTAGTTTTTCTTGTTTCTCCAACTTGAGCTGTGGATCTCTGTGGCTCTTCCAGTTACATGTCGGTTTCAGTGGACAGGTGTGTTGAGATGTTTATATTATTTTATACCCTGACCTTTCTTTAAGCTACTTCGTAGTGTAATCTCTAATCTGTCTGCTGTCTTGCCTGGTTTTTATGATGTTGTTAGTTCACTAATGTTCTCTGATGAACTCGAAAGAATTTCCGCAACAGCTGGAATTATACTGAAATTAAATTAAAAACAGGCAGACTCTATTTACCTATTAGGTTACTTTAGACACAACTGATTGCAATGGATTTTTTTAGGGGTGTCACAATAAAGAGGGTTGACCATTCTCAGGTTTTTAAATAAAACAATGCATACGCCATGTCTGCATTGTCAGTGGACTGTGACTGTCATGATGTATTTCTGATTTGCTGAAGAAGCGTTTTCCGACAGCTGCTGCATGTAGACGACCTTTGGATATAAAATCAGTCGACAGAAAAGATGTGATGAAAGCTGGTAACAGGGATCTGCGTTGGGAATGATTCAGGTCTACTCAGCTTTTTAAACAAATTGCTTTTCCTTTGCTTCAGGGGAGAAATAATAGCCACACGGAGGACGTTGTGTGGCAAGATTAAAGAGGAAATGTAGCAGCAACAAAAAAAAGTTAAAACAAATCTGATGTGTAACTATGGGTTAGATTTAAGTCCTTTAAGTAACAATGCTGGAACCAAAATGTTAAGGCACAAAGTCCACTTTGAGTTGCTCTAAATGGAGACAATTATGTGGATAATACGGGATCTACAGCGACCTCCAGAGGTGGAAAGTAGTACTTCTGCTGGAAACAGTGCTGCGTTTACTTTAAAACAACACACAGGGTTAAATTAGTTTATAGGTTCTCTCAGCCGTCTTCATCTGTATAACTCATTTCTGAAATAAGCAAGTGTCAGCGCCGCTTTTATCACTATGACAGTATCTGAAGAAGGTCTGGCTGTTCTCCTCTAAACATTTCAGACTGTTTCTAGATAAACACGCTTCATTGTCTTCTGCCGGTTTAAAGTAGAAGACCTTGACACAAACTTCCTGTATTATTATTAATCTAAGCTCTCCTTTCCACCTGGGTGTTTAACATGCTCTTCTTTTTATTCAAACCACTTCAGTGTTACTTTTCAGCTGTAAAACAACCAAAAACATTTTATAGTTACTTTCAACATGTCTCACTGCTTTCCTGCTCACATGCGCAGACATGAACACACGCACGCCTCTGTTCTGGCATCTGCCGCGGCGAAACAATGAGTGGACAGGGAGGGAGGGGAGGAACACAGGAAAGGTGTCAGATGTTTGGGAAAACTGCATGGGAATTTCTTGAGAGGGATGCACAGTCCAGATTTCAGCTATCTGGGAAAGAACTACTCCAAACAAGAGTCTAAACCTTCTAAAATAGTAGCACTGCTTTATTTTTATCATCCAAATTAGCCAAGAGTTTTGAAAACTTTGCCCCTAAAATCCAATTTTCTCCTATAGGCTCATTGTCGGTGTGCTTGTTGGCCCTAATTGAACTTTCATGCATGAACAAGGGGCTCATTGTAACATGCTAGTAACACGGACCCCCAAATTGATAGACACATAACAGGGCCGTCATTCATTTGCATTTTAACTAGTCCTTCAGCGATGACACCAGATCGTGTGAATTCATTATCATACAGGGCTGCAGTTCATCCAGCCATCTATTAGTAACGCCAATTAGTTTACTGGGACAGGTTTGAGGAATGCAAATAGGGCTGCAGACACACACACACACACACACACACAGACACAGACCGGCCCAAACCTTTTCTCTGTCTTTTACATCAGGCCTCTGTTAACAAGCAGAAATGTGATAAAAGGGTTTTTGTCCCAGTGGCCCACATCTGAGACAAATTTTAAGCAAACGTGTAAGGTGCAGCATTCTTAAATGCATAAGTTCATTGACATGTCTGTAATTTGTGGAGTCCCCATTTGATGTTTGTGTAATGACTATAATGTGAGGGAGGTATGTCGCATGGCAGGTACAAATATACCGGCACATTTTAGGCGCACCTGTCAGTGAGTGTGAACACAAGTGTTAATGTGGAGAACAATTTGATTATTGTAAACAGCCTCTTACAGGTTAAACAAGCCTTGCCACACAAAGCCTCTGCGTTACAAGGCAAAGCGAGTCATAGGTCTGCCATTAAAGTGCCAGTCATGTGTCTCCAGGGAGAGCTAAAACCTCTCAGCCAGCACAGAAAAGCTGTCACATTTACATCCGTTTATTCATGGAGAGCTACTCCTTGTTCTTTTATTTAGGTACAGAAAATATTGAGTATGTTTTGGCACTCATTCATGTTCTGAAAATGTTTTGAAGATGCAAAAGTTACTTTTAGTGACAGATAAGTGGAACTCCGGACGGTCTCCTTTAACTGAGATCATCCTGTGGTCGCTAAAACATGTTTATTTGGAAACCAGCTTGAGGGATACTTTTATCCCATATGAGATTTTAGAGGCAAATTACCAAGTGTTTTGACAAGTCTGTGTTTCTGTAGCAGAGAACGTTAAAGCTCATATGTTTTTTTTTTTTTTTAAATGAATAAAAATATAAGGTCAATAAAAGTTAAGAGCTCTCATCAGACTTGTGTTTAAGATTTTCTGTGTAGGAGTAAGAATTAAAATTTTTGGCCAGTTTTAGCAACTGTGCTAATGCTAAAGTTACACTTGCTAGCACACTGAGATTATTAACACTGAGGCAGCAATGAGCAACATATACTAGCTGAGTGAGGTTTACCATTTCACTTACATTTTGTTCCTCCACCCCAAACTAATCAAACATTACTGAAATACTAATAAAGCTTTTAAACTTCTAGTACAAAGTAAAGTAACCTTTTCTCTGATAACTGCAGCTGAAACAGCAATGGCTGATTTAGGGTTAAAAAGCGAAGCTTGCTAGCAACTTCATTATTAGCACATTGGCTAAACTATCTAAAGGTGGAGGAAAACAAACATAATTGCTCTCACACAGAAACTTTGTTAACCACAAGTTTAATAACATTGCACAGCTAGGTTTTATTTTAAATTTGTTGATACATGAATTTATAAAACAGAGAAAACAAAATCAAACAATGTTATTTATTAAAACAGTTGATGTATGGACAAATTATATACTATTATAAAATAATATTACAAAAAATAATGATCATATTTTTTCAGACCTTCTTAGCATTTTTGATTGGTTTTTGAAGGTTGCTGGCATGCTTGTTTCTTCTTTTAACTTCTGTTAATGATTTCAATAGCTTATAATTACACTTCCAAAATGTATCTTACCGGTTGCTTTATTAAAGATATGTACCTGCCTCTCTTTCCTCTCCATGACTGAAAAGGACTCAGATTTGCTTACGAATGCAGTGTGCTACCATACGACTCTCATTTATTACATCTGTTTACTCATTATGAGGACTAAACGGGCACTTCTGGTGGAGGCACAGCTGTTATGCCACTGATTAAGACCTGAGTGTATATTCCTGTTATTCCAACAATCAAACATTAAGCAGCATCCAGCTCCATTGAAACCAGCTGTGTGTTTCTCAGTCAAGGTGGTGCACCTGCTCTCGTCAGCTCCGCCTCCTCCTCATCACCCCCACCCTTCCTCCTTGACTACAGTACCCAGAGCGCATCGCGCCTCTCTCCACTCGCTCTGCGCTGCGCCAGTAAGTCCGCCCCGCTGACTCGCAGAACCAGTTGGTTTGGCCCAGCGTCTTCTTTTCCTGCCTCCTCACTGTGTGTGTACTGCTGCTGCCGCCGCCGCTGCTGTTGCCTGGTGTCAACCTACGCCAACGAGAGAAAAAGAAGACAATATCCCTCCCTCTCTCACTCCTCCACTGTGAGACGGCCTTGACTTTTTTCCTCCACCTCCTCCTCCTCCTCGCCGGCACCGCTGGCTTCCGTGCCGTGCCAGTCAACTCGCCTCCTTCCCCGGTTCGAGTTCAGCAGCAACAAGCTCGGAAACATCTGGCCGCCGCAGAGTGCTACACTCCCCCTGTTCCTGCAAAGCGCCTGCTCGTCCTGGCAGCCTGCTATGGAAATTAGTCCAAAGTCAACCTAGTTTGGTCTCCGAAGGGAAGGAAAAGAAGAAGAAGAAGAAGGGGGGAATTGACGGAGGAGGACCTTGTTGTCTGTAAGTGTTGCCTCCGATACGGGAGTCCTATTAAAGGAGGGTAACGGAGGAGGGGAAAAGTAGCTAAACCTTCCTTAGCATGACCGTGTTGTCTCTTCGCTCTAACGGTCGCTATGCTGGCCGTCCCTCCGCGGTGTTTCACCAGCTGTTGTCATAGCACCGGGGCCTTCGGAACAACCGTAAATAGCTCAGGACTACCGGAGCCCCGGTCCGCCTTTACTTTTGTTAGCCGTGGCCGGGGCTACAGCTAGCTGCGTGGGTCAGTGTGTCTCCGGGTTTGTTTGTTGTGTCTTCTGGTGAGAAATTAATAACAGCCCGCTCGCTTCGACTTTTAAGCTAATTTCCCCCCAGCAAACAAGGCTTAAACTGTGCTTAAGGAAGGCTGCGGTACCCGAAACCAACTTAAACAATCCGGGTAATTTATTAGAGTTATTTACTTCTTCATTACGTACAGAAACACGTGTAATAAATAGCTCTACCTAAAGAGGCAGTTCTAAAGTTAATCTAAAGTTTGTTTAAAACGTGTAGCTTTTTTTTTTCTTTTACTTTTCTGATCAGCGCAAAAACTTTAATTATTTAAGGGCAAATATTAAAAATATAAATACAAAATTTGTAATTAATCATTTATTTGCAGCAGTGATAGCTGTATTCTTATAATCCTTATTCAACTAGTCTTACTCATGCTCTTATAAATTAAATATTAGGTAAACTTATCGGAAGCTTTACATTTACACAGATGTTACGGTCAAGGTGTAACATAGTTTCAAAACCTTTCAGGCTCAAAATAAATAAAATAATCTCCTTCATAACGCTGCTCTGGTGGAGAATACAATTCATTTGATGCCAAGGAAAGTGACCAAAGTTCCCTGCCATAGATTAACCAAAACTGCCCCTCCTGCACACTGACAGTCAGCTGACTGAAAAATGATTCCCACATGTTTCTCACAGAAAACTTAAAGAGGATAATTGGAATTTCAATTTGGGAATCTAAAGTTTCTCCCGCTGTTATTGTTAATGTAAAGAGCTGCTTAAAATGAAAACTTTACATCACTTATTTCTTTATCTTTCTCGTGAAAGGACATCAAGATCTTTCCCGAATATAATGGACAATCAAGCTCCTGCGAAATTGTGCACTTTCACTCAGAGCTGAAACGAAAGCGAAATAAGCTCGTAATAAGTTGTTCCCCGTCTGCAATTTCTTTTTCCTTTTGAGCTCCTTATTTACGACTTGTTCTCATTGTTTTCCCCTCATTTCATCCTTGTCCGAAACAGAGGAGGCGGAGTGGGGTTGCGAGTGGGAGTTTGGGGAGAGAGAGAGAGAGACAGAGAGAGAGAGAGGGGCACAGTTTGGTGAATGAATAAAATGACGGAGTGAATGAATACAAGACGAGGCGCAGCGGCGCTGAACCGTAAAAAAATGGGAAACAATATCAGCTGCGTGCGTTTGTCAGTTGCGAATGTGCTGTGCTGGCCTTTGTTTATGCTTACTGGAAGGAGCTGCATTTAAAAACATCCAAAACAGTTCAGCAAAGAAAAAAAAAAGTTTTTAGCCTCAATTCTTTTTGGTGCTTTTTTTTTTTTTTTGCAAACTTTCCCTTTTCTCTCTGGAAGGTAGCTCTCCTCTAGTTTAATGATGACACAAATCAGCATCCCACTGCATTTAGTAGCTTTTCTTTTTCTTCCCAGAGAGAGAGAGAGCAAAAGGGAAGGGTGGTGGGGGTAGGAGGAGGTGGGATGAGGGGTGGGGGGGGGGACAAAGTTGTGGAGTGTTGGTAGAATGAAAGAGGAGTCTGGTGGCAGGAGTGTAGAGGAGGCAGCATATGGCTGTAGAAAGAGCACAGCTGGAGGTAGCATCTCCATCTGAGGATGATGTCAGAGCAGCTGACAGGCTGCCATCCACCCCACCTCCTCCTTCTCCGTCCCTCCACCTCCTCCCCCCCCCCCACCTCCCTCCCCAATCCTTTATTGTGAGTCTCAGCGGCAGCCTGGGAGAGTTAGCACTGCGTTTGTGTGTGTGCGCGGCGATCAGCGCTGGTTAGAAGAAGAAGGAGGAGGCGGCGGAGGAGGAGGAGGAAGAGGAGGGAGGTGGTGTATCTCGTTCCCCCTCCAACATCTCCTCCACTTTGCATCTGTCCCTTGCAGTTTGAACAGCGTGCTGTTGTTTTTTTTTTTGTTTATTTGTTTTTTTCCCTTCGTTTTTTTTTTTTTTTCTCTCTCTCTCCTTTCCTCCGCCTGCCTCCCCTCATCTTCTGCTCTGCTCTTCTACCCACTCATTGATTCAGAGTGAGGAGGATACACAGCCAGTCAGAGAGAGAGAGAGAGAGCGAGCCCGGCTATCCTGCCACACTGGAGTTAATCAAGTTGATGCGTACTGCTGCTGCAGGTATCGTTTCTGTGTGTTTTCTGTGTGTGCGTGTGATGCCTAGATACAGTCCGTGATAGAGGAGTAGTTATTTTATTCCGGAGGTTCTCCCTGCGTGTCGAGCTTGTTTGAGTGCTGTGTGAGGATGGTAGTGGGCACGTTGGCGGTAAACGGTAAAAGTGGCTGCTGCTGCTGCTGCTGCCGCTGCTGCCGGTGTTGTTCTGTTAGTTTTTAGTTTGAGTTTAAAGGTCCTGCTCTCTGACGTTGTGTTTTGGACACTTTCCATGTATTTATTTAATATAACCCAAGCAGAAAGCACAAGGTAAAGTAATCTTTAAATTTTGCGCAAGTTTTACAGATGTAACATAAGTAAATAAAAAAAAAAAAAAATCCAATCGAAACACAAAAGTAAATTTTAAACCGAAATAAGTGCTTATTTACTCCAAATAATCAGACTCTGTATTTTTTGTCCTTTTCCGGTCGATTCTGTCGCGTTACGGTATTACTTGAAAGCATGCGCGGTCCCGGTCTTGCCCACTGCTCTCCCCTTCCTGTCGGCTGGAGTAGAGGAAGACTAATTTAGAAGTTGCAGATTTGAGCTGCCTGAATTGGCTAGACAGCTGTAATCGCACTCCCTCCTAGTCTTAATCTCTTTATCTGGCTAGCAGCTGCCATATGGCCCCCGTCAGCTGGATCAGATGTGGGTAAGCCTCCCTCCCCGGCCGTCCCAGCCGCTCCCTCCCTTGCCCTCCTTGTCTTTGTGTGTATGTGTGTGTGAGTCTCCTCTCGCAGACCCCTGCCTTGACGGAGTCGGCTGGCCCGGGTTAGGGCCAGGGTGGCCGCCGGCTCCCTCCCCAGCTCCCTGCCACTGCCGCCGTCGCCGGCGTCTTTATTTTTAGCCATCTTTAAGGATTAGGATTGATGCTGTGACGAGCAGGGCACTTACAGTGATTGTATTGTAAATCTTCTCTTCTTGGTGGTGGGTGGGAGGGTTGAGGAAGAGGGCAGTTTCTTCTGCGGGGCGGATGTGCAGGGAGTTTTTTCTTTTTTTTTTTTTCTCGTAAGATACAGATGGGAAGGAGTGCGTAAGTGTCGAATGGTGTGTGTGTGTGTGTGTCTGAGGAGGTGGCAGAAAGGGGGGTTTGGCTGGACAGAGGGGTGGGGTTGGGGAGGAGAAGGAGGAGGTGGGAGGTGGTACACCCTTGTCCCCCCGTAAGTCGCCTCATTAAAAGCAGTCTGAGCGAGCCGGAGGGCGAGCGCACACACACACACGTACGCAGCCCGTAGACGCACACGCTCGCATTCCTGCTTCAGCTTCATTCAAATGAGGCGACTGAACCGCTCGGGTTAACACAGCGCAGAGCGGGACCCATGTATTTTCTCAGGCAGGACAAATCAACTTGGTTAACAGGTGGGACTTTTTTTTAATGTTTTGCTCATTTCATTTTCTTCCTCTTCTATCCTCCAACTTTCAGCTCCTAAAACCCTCACTTTAACGAGTTAAATTGAAGTAAATTCACTTTTCTTTCTCCTCTGGTTCAGACAATATTAAAATTCTCCATCCTTTCCTCCTCGCCTTATCTCAGATCTTAAGCCGGCGCTCACAGGTTAAACGAAGGACAAGCTTTTTTCATTTCTGGACCTTCTTCTGTTTTTTCCATTCAGCCAGTTTTTCTTCCTGACTTAGTCTGTGGAGGTGGTTTGTAGGTAGGCTGGTGCTCATAGAGTGTGTGTGTTTGTGTACGTGCGGACAGAGCGCGCAGCTGAAAGCTGGTTACCTAAAAGGGCTGCGCCAGGCCAGGCCAAAGTGGGTTAATAAAAATAACCAGCGTAGGAGCAGCGACAATCCAGGAGTGCAAGCAGAGGAGTTGGAGAGCTGCAAGAAGACTGAGTGGAGGAATCTGCCTCTGGAGGTTTATCTGAGATTAAGTCGTGGTTAGAAAAAAAAAAAAAAAAAGCATGGACAAGTCGATATTCAGCCTTTTTATCTACATTTTTCTGAATCTTTTTCATATTTGAATGAGTTAAATATTTACAGAGAGAATCTGAGGAATAATTAAAAAATGTGTTGCATTTTAGATAAAAAATATTCCCAATGTGGGAAATGTCTTTTTTTTTTTTTTTTATCTTTGTTGTTTTCCAAATTTTAAAATGTGCTTATTTTTTCCTCCCGTTGATCTTCTCTGCTCGTGATGTTTCTTTTTTCCTCTCTCTGATACCACAGCTTGCTCTCCGTTTACCTTTTTCGACTTCTAAAATATAATTGTAGCTGCAGAACTGCAAGGATTAAAAACTATAATATTCGATTTCAAATTTAGCTCAAATTTCCAAGTGTTCTGGAATTGTTCATTTCATTTTCGGAGCGCGTTCAGCTTATCGCACCGTTCGGCTTCTTGTTAGCGACCATTTAAAAGCCGTCCAAGGGTGAACGCACACACTCACTGTGTGTGTCCTCTGTGTTCCCGGCTGCAGGTTATGAGGACGGCAGGATGGAGTTCCCAGACCACAGCAGACATCTACTTCAGTGTCTGAGCGAGCAGCGGCACCAGGGCTTCCTGTGCGACTCCATGGTGCTGGTGGGCGATGCCCAGTTCCGCGCCCACCGCGCCGTGCTGGCCTCCTGCAGCATGTACTTCCACCTGTTCTACAAGGACCAGCTGGACAAACGAGACGTGGTGCATCTCAACAGCGACATCGTGACGGCGCCGGCCTTCTCCCTGCTGCTGGAGTTCATGTACGAGGGCAAGCTGCAGTTCCAGGATCTTCCCGTGGAGGATGTGCTGGCGGCGGCCAGCTACTTGCACATGTACGACATCGTGAAGGTGTGCAAGAAGCGCTTGAAGCAGAAGGCCACGGCGGAGGCGGACAGCACGCGCAGGGAGGACGACGGCGGCTCCAGCTGCTCCGACAAGGCCGACAGTTTGTCCGACGGGTCGACAGGGCAGCCCGCTACGGCTGACCTGCTGCACAGTGATGAAGAGGAGGAGGGGAAGGCCGAGGGAAGCCAGCTGTGGCTACGGTTGCCGTCGGCAGACAGACCGGGGACGCCGGGCGGGGCTGCGGCCAGTCCGGGGCACGGAGAGGCGGCGAGCCAGCCAGGTGAAGGCCTGGGTGAGGGGGGCAAGGTGCTGTCGCCCGCCGGCAGCCCCAGCAGCTCCACTGGGTCGCTCTCCCAGAGATCCCACCGCTCCATCAGCTCCCGCGCCGGCCACAGGGGCAGGAGGGTGTCGAACGACGCGGCCGACTGCGTCCTGGACCTGTCGGTGAAGCCCATTGCCGTTAGCAACCACCATCCGTCTTACTTCAGCAGTGCGGCTACACCGGACAGCCTGCAGAGCCCGCTGGCGGTGAGGG
This sequence comes from Girardinus metallicus, assembly GCA_903067095.1. Classification (NCBI taxonomy): domain Eukaryota; kingdom Metazoa; phylum Chordata; class Actinopteri; order Cyprinodontiformes; family Poeciliidae; genus Girardinus; species Girardinus metallicus. The sequence continues at coordinate 5,741 of CAEGAE010019923.1, read as the reverse complement.
TGAAGGTGGAGAGGGGGGTGGCCTCCGACGAAGACGAGGAACTGGGCGGGGGCGACTACAACATGGAGCACAGCGGCCTCGGTAAGACACAGGTTCCCAGCGCCAATGGATGCCTGAGTCACCACGGTGTAGGCGGGCCCCTGTCGGCCCAGAGGCGGCTGGGTCTGGAGGCCCACCTGTCGGCGCTGCGCGAGGCGTCTCTGGCGTCGGAGCTGGAGAGGGACGAGAAGCCCCCGGCCTCAGCCGCAGCCAACGAGGACATCCTGGGGGGGGAGAACGAGCACGCCCAGGCCGAAGCGGCCAGCATGGACAACTCGCTGCTGCCTTACGTCTCCAACATGCTGTCGGCCCAGCACACCCAGATCTTCATGTGCCCGCTGTGCAACAAGGTGTTCCCCTCACCGCACATCCTGCAGCTCCACCTCAGCTCCCACTTCAGGGAGCAGGAGGGTATCCGCTCCAAGCCCGCCGGGGACGTCAACGTGCCCACCTGCACCATCTGCAGCAAGACCTTCTCCTGCATGTACACGCTGAAGCGCCACGAGCGGACGCACTCGGGTGAGAAGCCCTACACCTGCACCACCTGCGGCAAGAGCTTCCAGTACTCTCACAACCTCAGCCGCCATGCGGTGGTGCACACGCGCGAGAAGCCGCACGCGTGCAAGTGGTGCGAGCGGCGCTTCACGCAGTCCGGGGACCTCTACCGACACATCCGCAAGTTCCACTGCGAACTGGTGAACTCGCTGTCGGTGAAGAGCGAGCCGCTGGCGCTGCCCAACGTCAGGGATTGGGCGATCGAGGACAGCTCCCAGGAGTTATGGAAGTAGAGTGGGATTGTCGGGTTTGAGAGAGGCCTGGGGAGGTGAGAGGAAGGTGGCAGAGTTAAGCGGTCGGGGGTTTAAGTGAGTCATGTTCTTATTCGTTGCGACATCTCATTCAACCGCACTTTAATAGCACATGAAAATGTTACTACTGACTTGTTTGGGGGTTTATGTTTTGTTTTATTTTGAAGTCCCGTGACGATTTGGCGTTAGTTCTCTTCTGTTGGTTTTGTTCTTTTGGTGTGTGTGTGTGTGTGTGTGTGTGTGTGGGTCTGAGGACACGGCTCCCTCCCTAAGTGTCTTTTTTTTTTTATTCTTTATTATTATTATTATTATTATTATTTTGTTGTTTTTGGAAGAAATTTTTGCGTGCATCTATGTTTCACCCCAGATACGACACTCCCATCGCCGGCCTCACCGGTTCCACAGGCAACAGGAGTTCATGTCGAACACACTGAAACAACACACTAAAAAACAACGACAAAAAAAAAAAACGTGTACTGTGAGGCCACCGCGCACGCCGCCGTCTGAATACGTATGCGTGCGCGCGTTTGATTCTGCACTACTCCGGCAAAAAGCAAGCAAACGACGACAACAATAAAAAACAAACAAACAAATAAACGAAAGAGAAACCACCAATCATGTGTGAGCGTGCGTGAGTGCGTTTTTGTGTGTGTTAAATTAGATTTTCCTCCTGGCATGAAGGTGTCGTTGGCGAGCGCTCCCCACTTCTCTCGTTAAGCTCTTTGGTGTTGTGTTGGTGTGTTCAGGGGAAAGCTGACTGACTGACTGACTGATGGCACTCATGCAATGCACAGCCTCCTTTTTTTCACTTCCAATCAATCTGAAGTATTTTCTAAAAATGAGAACACCTTTACAAATATTATTATTATTGATAGATTTTTTTTTTTTCTTGAATCTAGCTGGCAGTCTTTAAAACATCTCTTGTTGTAAATGTATTTAATTTAAGGTTGTTGTATATTGTTCTGCTATAGTTTAAAGATTTTAATCCCTTTTTTTTAACTTAATGATTATTATTATTATTATTATTAATATTATTTTTTTGTTACTTTTTTTTGTAATGGGACCTGCTGTTGTTGCATGATGTCCAAACCTGTATATTTTAAAAATGAAAATGTGAATCTGCTGTATAACTGTACACATTGTAATTGAACAAATATTTGACAACAGGCTTTTTTTTTTTGTTGTTGTTTTCTTTTCCCTCTTTTCTTTGTGAATACTACTCCAGGGTGCGGTCTGTTTTTAAAAATGAAAAACTGAATATCACTCTCTCGATTTCGAGGGGGGAGGAAAAAAAATGCATGGAAATTTGATTTGGTCTTAAACTTTTAGGTTGTTTTTGTATCGGAACGGGGGAAGAACGGGGGAAAGATGTCCGATCGGTAAATTTGTTGGTGAAAAGTTTTTAGCGGCGAGGCGACCTGATGAAGCATTTTAAGCCTGTCTTTTAAGCACTGATTTGTCTGCTGTGTGTGTGCGTGGGTGGGTGGGTGCGTGTGTGTGTGTGTGTGTGTGTGTGTGTGACCTGGTCTGTACCAGTCGATCGAACCTACTGAAGCTCTACATCCACCCAGCACTTCTTCATCCCCCTGCTCCTCCTCAGGCATCAAATGTCCCCACTGCTTTGCGTTCTCTCCTCTTTTGTCTTCTGCTTCCTGGTTAAGCCGTTTCTTATTTATCTCTACAGATCTGACCTCTTTTTTTTTGGGGGGGGTCTGATAACGCGGTTTGGCTGAGATGTGAAGGATACCTAGAAAGGTAGAGGAGGTTCAGCTTAAGCCCTCTTGCTTTAAAGTGTAAGGGTCAGGTATCTGTCACACTGTTCCTCGTCTGTTTCCAGCGGATGCCATAATTTATCTGAGACTCCTTTAGAGGAGATGGCAGAGGATTGGCCTAAATCAGGGGTCAGCAACTTTTATAACCCAAAGAGTCATTTTCGTTCTCGCTAAAAATAAATGGAGTTCTTCAAGTGCCACGAAGCCTAACCTGAACCTTTCAAACTACGAGAAATGTTCCTGAAAATTTTTGTAATTTATGGTTAAAGAACCAAATTTTCACTTCTTTTGGTTTCAGAAGAAAGAAAAACACCAATCTTTTACCAGAAGATTATGAAGGTAGAAAGAAAAAAAAAAAGGTTGGTCTCACTCCATTTAAAAAGATATCTTGGACTACTAGTGTCATTCTGTTGTGGAAATCTATAGTTGATAATCCTTGAAAGCTGACCTCCTTTATGTAAAAATCACTGCTCAGTATGGGAGCATTTGGACCAATGTTATTGGGAGCCGCAGGTTGCAGACCCCTGGCCTAAATCAGTACAAGCACCTTTTTAAGCTAAAATGCGTGAAAACCTAATTTTGCTGAAAAGATGCCTTTTCAGCAAAATGGCGTTTCTAAAGCTGTGGAAGTATCTGATACTGGAAAACATTTAGAAATGATTGATGGAAATCATGTATATGTATTGAATTCAGACAAATATTGTCTTAACTATATTTTGATGAAATGATTGGACTTGTCTTTTTTTTTTTGGTGATTGTCGTGTTTGGGTTGGGGCTACATCAGTTTAACAATTGCTCTTTAAAAGATGGTCAAGCGTCAGTACAATCCAAAAAGCATTTGGCAGCGATGCAGGCGCGCCAACGTTTCCTCCTCCTCCTCCTCCTCTCAGATGCGTGCGTGCGTGTGTTCGTGCGTGCACGCCACCGTCATCTGGTGGCACCTGCAGGCTTTGCCAACGCAACAGTGTGGGTGACATTGCAGCAGTTTGCACCACATCTCTTTTTTTTTTTTTTTTTTTTTTTGGGTCTTGAAATGTTATCTCTTCACTGGCGGCGCCTCTGCATATGGGCTCCTTCCATCCTGCTGTTGTTTTCATCACTACTGCTGCTTTTTTTTTGTATGATTTTGTTCCTCTGGTTGTGCTTGACCGCCTTAAACTGCTGTAGTCCAAGCTAATTTTTTTATTTTTATTTAAATACATTTCTGTTGAAGTGTGAGGTGGAGACGAGGGACCGGCGACCGCCCTGACATGACGTCTCCATCTTTTGCTGTGCTTACTTGAAGGGGAGGGTGGGGAAGGGTTTTTTTTTTTTTTTTTTTTTTTTGGTAAAAGGTTAAAAACAAAAAAGTATGAAACGAAAAGGAAGTTCATAGGAAGTCATAAAATGTTGGGAGGCGGTGTGGGAGGGGGGGGGCATATAATGACTGAATCTGTTTTGAAAAAGGACAATCACTGTCTGAAGAAAAAACTAACAAACAAACAAAGAAAAAAAAAAAACAAGCAGATTTTTTTGAGATATATTTGCTCCCTGTTGAGATTACAAAATTTCTTTGCTTTTCTTTCGAGGTTCTGTTTCCAATTTTAGTCATTTTTAGCTTTGACAATCATAGCTGGGTTTGTTTTCTTTTTCTCAAGGGGAGTAAATTCTAATTGTATTTAGTTTTGTAATTTTTTGGTGTGCTGTTGTTGACATTTTTAAAAATTGTGTGCAAAACTGCAATAAATTATAAGAATCCCGAACCTCCGCCCTGGTGTGAAGTATTTTTGTTTCGTTTTTCTGTTGGGACAACGTATAAAACGCGAAACGTGTCGGTCGCGATTCCGTTTCCTCGTGATCGCTTCCTCGTTGTTGGGGTGGGTATTTATCGTATCGTTTCTCATTTTAACTTTTTATCAAGATCGCGATAAATTTGAATTAAGGATGGGTTTTTAAAAAAAAACAACTCCATATCGTTGGGATGTCTTAGTTTTAGTATTTTCTCTCAAAGTTTGGTCTATGAAAATATCATTGCATATCAATACATTTAAAAAATACGATTAAATGTGGTTACTGTGTGCAGCTTAGGGATGTAAATCACACTTCTTTATGTGACTGGTCTCCTAAAGAAGCGTAGAGGAATAGGAATGTTTTTCAAGCGCAGTATTTGTGTTTGTGGGGATTTTTAATCGATGTCATGTCACTCACAACCATACAGTTACCTAAAAAAAAAAAAAAGAAAGAAAAGTTTGTATTGTCACTTTTATCGTAATCACAACAGTACCACAAAATATTGTATTAAAACTTTAAGTGGTCCACCACTACTTCACTGACTAACTTAATATTTAGAGTACAGGTGCTGTGACATGTTTTTAAAGGCAGCTCTTTTCAGATTGGGAAACACATTACCAAAAATCCCTAATGTGTCAATTTTGATACATTAGGCATGAAAATTCCCTGATGTATGGCTAGAAGCTTCCAAAAACGAAAAAAAAAACATAAAATAAAAAATATCAACATAAAATGTATGTGATTTTTTGATCGTGCTGTTAAATAAACTCAAAAAATAGAAAGCTCAGGTCTCCAGTCTTTTTATGCGCGTTCCTGCTTCCGTACCGAGCGTCGTGCTGCAGAAGGGACCGGGCGGGAGGCCCCGGCTTCCCGTCCTTCTGTCTCTTGCGATGTGGGTGGAAGTCACGCACACGCACGCACAAGATTCAGCGTTTCTGGACGTGGAACTTCATCTGAATCTGCAGCGCTGGCTGAGACGTAGGCCGCGTTCGAGAAGAAAATGGGCAGCAGCTTGTCCAGATTCAATCCCCTGCAACAGGCACACACACACATGCACACAATGCCCTTTCGAAAGATCCTCAAGCACGGGTTTCCAGTAAAGAAATCAGCTTTAGCTAATGTCTTGCTGCTCAGTAAACCTGCTGCTCTTACAGATGCATTAAAAGCCCCTTGCACTCGCAGGCCAAGGCGCAGCGTTCATTAGGCCACAGATGGTCTCCTCGGTAAGCCCCCGACGCACACTCACGTGATAAGCTCACTTCTAATCTTGATGACATTGTCCTGTGTCTGATGAACGCCTAACATTAGCTAAAGAAAGTTACGAGAAATTAAAAAAATTAAATTATATGTATAT
>CAEGAE010019920.1:0-25513 GCA_903067095.1 Girardinus metallicus | reverse complement strand
AAAATTGCATATGTGTGTGACATTTTAATAGTATATATGTGCAATTTTAATATTTTGTGTGTGTGTGTGAGTTTTTAATAGTGTGTGAGAGACAAGGGTGGAAGTGAGGATGCAAATAAAGTCCCGGCCGGAACACGGCGCGCTGAATAATATAACACATAATATAACGAGGCTTCGAGGCAGATCAATTTTCCTTGAGGAATTTTAATAATCGAGGTACTCGAATCACTCGAGGAATCTTTCAGCACTATGAAGATGCTGTATGTACCAAAAACAAGTTAAAGGAAATTTGACTTTGTGTCATAGTCGTATCTTAAAATTCAAGGATTTCTCCTTAGAGTAACACTCAATAACATTATAACATGATACAAAGCTGTATAAAAGTATATTTTACATAATAGCTCTCATTTAAAGATTTTTTTTTAATTCCTTTGTTGGAAACTAAAGTCAACTAAGTGATTTGCAAATAAAACTGGGAAGGGTTCCAGTTTTATTTGCAATATCTGTATTTTCAATTTTTATTTTTCTTACCGTAGTTTCGAGGTAAGAAATATAAAAATATTAATACTTCCATTTACAAGTATATTTGCTGTTACACCTGAATTTCCAACAGTTTTTTTTTTTTTTAAAGGATTTTCTATTCTATTCTATTATCTGTCATTGATTATGTTTTTCCAACATTTTCAGCATTTGGTAAGAATGATGCAATATGTCTAAAATTGTTCATCTGAGGTTGTATTTACCCAAATTTTAAAACAATTTCAAGATGTTTTTATGTCCTGATATGTAAAACTTTACATGTTTTTCCACCATGCTGCCAAGTCTTTTCTCCCATGACTGAAATCTGCTTTATGTGTTGTTTCAAACGATTTAAATTCAGTAAATCGTTTGACGTTGTTGCAAAGTGAATTCACTCGGCCATTTTCCAGTGCCAGTGCCAGACGGTTGTGACCATCCAGTCAGGAGAAGTCCCTGGTTTTAGCTCTCCGTGGAATCTGTGGAGATAGAGACAAACATGTTTTTTAAAAAAGAGCAAAAACTGGTTTATATTCATATTTGTTTATTAAAATTTATTAAAGTTTGTTTTTCAGTCTCAGTTGAAAACTTAAATCTTTAGCTTCACCTGATTCAAATTCTGTACAAAAAAAATAAAACAACAACTCCTGGTAAGTAAATTTGCACCTTTTAATGTATTTCTACTATTTACTCTAGCAGTATAAAGTAAGAAACATAACAGGAAATAATAACATCTGATAATTTTCATTATTTTAGGTTCCGATCATTGTTTAGAAATGATCAGAAAATTACTTCATTTTGAACAAATAAAACATGTAATTTGTTCAATTTGTGTAACAGTAAATCAAAAAGTAATAAATATTCATCTTTTGTCCTTTAGCTGGACTGAAGATCTTTAAATCGACATTTTGTGAGCCTTAAATCTCCAGGTGTGGGCAGGTGGAGTTCTCCCTTTCTACCAGTAGATGTCACTAGTAACCTCGTAAAACTTTTCCAACCACAATAATCTCAACATGTTCGAAAAGGAGTAGGAAGAGAAAAACTTATGAACTCCATAAATTCATACTATATTTTCAGATGGACCCTCATTATTAGATATCAAAGAGAAAAATATTAACATACTTAGAAGTTACACAAATTAATAGCAAGAAATTTACACAGTATAAGTATATATTGTGATATATTTGAGTCTAAATTATAGGATAGGGCTATTATACACCACTGTATATAAACACTGACTACATTTATACATAAATATATACATTATGTAAATTTATTTGGATTTTCACCTTTGTATAATCTTATTCATTACAATTCATACTCGTAGATATTTCTATACACATTAAAGCAAACTTAGATCTACATAAAAACATAAATCTAGGGCTTCAAAATCAAGGTTGATTAATTTTCCATTTGAAATTGTCTGAAAAATATTATCTGATTAATCGATTAATCATCAGAATATTTGATTATTAAAATAACTGTTAATTGTAGCCCTGCTGAATACAAATCCTTCCCACTCTTTTCAGATTTATATTAGCAAAAAACTGATTTACTTTCACAATTACCGTGTTGGTTTATCACATACAACTCAAAAACAGAAACCCTGAAGTCATTGGTTGTAGCAGTAAAGTGTGAAAAAGTTTTAGAGAGTGAATATATCTGCGATGCACTGTAATAAGATTGTGAAAGAAGGTTTCTTATCCAGCTTAGCACTCGGTCGGCTCGCCTTTAGGATAATGCTAGCAGGTAACAGGCTTTCTCAGACCTGAAGCCACAGGGACAACAATATGCCCAACCAGATCGACGGTATTAGGCAGAACCGCCACACACTGCGGCCCAACAACTAACTGGATTACTGGGGAAGAGCAGAAAGAGGCTTTGACTGAGAACCGATTTCCTCCGTTTTGTTTAAGCAGCAGTTTCACAAAAACTGAACCAAATCCTGCTCTTTTTGAACGGCTGTATTAGAGCCTGGACATGGAAGAAGTGAAGAGGTTTTTTTTTACTCTCTTGGAGGATTTAATAAAGTTTTTTCTGTTTCTGCAGAATAATGTATGTATTTTACATTAATTTAACTTACATTTAAGCCTTTTGCAATAAGCAATTAATCAGTTAACATCATAAATTAAAATGAGTTCGATAATTTCAATTCTAAAGATTATTTTTTTCCCTGAAAGAAAGTATTTATTTTTACACATCAAAATACAATTTATATTGCAACAAAACATTACATTTGTGAGAAGGAAGAAAACAAAAAGTGCTGTGGGTTAATAAATGAATATTAAAATATTATAGACCATGTAAGTGTGTGTGTTTAATGACATAATATGTTGAATGAAAATTTTGCAGTAAACGATCATTTAATTGTTTGGTAAATTAAAATGAGCTCAATAATTTCTATTCTGATGATTCATATCTTTTGAAGGGTAATTTTGTTAGTTGCGTTTTATTTTCAGTTCTAGCGTTAAGTGTTATATGCAAACTTAAAGTTCATTGGTCTTTGAGAGTGCAAACTTGCATTATTATACCATTATCAAAAAACTATATTTTTGCTTATTCCAACAATTTATTGTCCAGTAAAATGTGTTATTGTGTCAGAAAAGAATTCAAAATTAACTCTTCATTCTTCAAAAAAATACTATGTTTGCCAGAAGACGCAAATGTTTCAGAAAAATACTAGATGTATTTTTAAATTGGGTAGAAATATATTCTGTTCCGTTTTTTTCTTTGTATGTAGAGGAGCAGATACGTTTAAATATGTTGGTTTCTTATTTGTGAGTGAGAGTAAAGCTGCACTATGTTAGGAAAACACAAAACTCTGATATTTTCGCAAAGAAGTTGTTATGATGACAAAAGTTAACTCGCATTTTCCATGTTTTCCTTCATCAAAAAGTCAACAGCTCTTTGTGAGCTTCAGCATCTCTTTCTGAATAAAAATGTACACCAGTGTTTTTGCATTAATTGCAGAAAAAGTCTATCTGCCAGAAGAAATAAATGCAGAATTTATCTCCTGCAACTAAAGGTTATTTTAGTAATTGATTATTCTATCAATTATTCTGACGACAAATACATTGATCGGATAAAACATTTGGCATATTCTGCAGAGCTTTCATTTAACCACTTTTTAAAATACAACATTAAAAATACATTGAAAGATGCAAATAAACAAATAATATAATTCATTAAAAAAACTTCTAACATCAACATTTGAAAGGTTCAGCGCTTTCTACTTGATTTAACATCAATAATTGGAAGTATTTCTTTTTTTTACCTGCTCAGTATCTGAACCAGGTGAAGTTAAACTACGACGTGAGGAGTTCATAGTAAAACATATTTACATCTTAAATGAAAAATGTATATTTGTTTTTGTTCAGTTTTGGCCTAATCACTGCTCTAAACATGCAAGCTGCCTTTTTTAAGTCTATAAACTCAAACGAATCGATTAATAAAACAGTTGACGATTATTTGAATAATTAATGAATCATGACTAATCATGATTAATCAGATTAATTGTTTCAGCCCTATGTCTGAAACGATTAATCTCCACCTTTTTCACAGTTTGAGTTGTGAACTCACTCATAAACCGCGGTTGCCAGTTTCTTCTGAGGGCTCCCGTCTTCTCCAGAGGTCACCTTGAAGATTTTGGTGCCCTCTGGGTCCTCTGGACCCTCGTGTGACGACAGGAACCAAAATCTCATGACGACGAAGCAGAACTTCCTACCTGCAGGGACAGTGGGGAGGATTTATGGAGGCCGAGACGCCGCCCCTCAGCTAGCAGCAGAAATTGTGTAAAAGATTTGAAGCTTAACTTTTCAGTAGAGCTGCGTGATTTAGCTTTAAAATATTCTCAGATATTTTCATATCAGTTTTGCTTTTAATCTTTCTTTTCCATAAAAAAGAAACTACAAATGACATAAAATATTTTCAAAAAGTGGCTTTTAGCTCCATCATCCCTTCTGAATACAATAGAGTATTAGGGTCAGGCTACGTGACTTTTTGGCTAATTATGAAAATATAGTTATAATATTAGCAGAATAAAGATGCAATTTTACCAGAAACATATTAAAATTAGGTGAGAACAAATTGTTTTAATGAGAAAAACCCTTTAAAGGTTATCAGGACCTCAGATTGTCTCGTTCTTTCTTCAAAATAGTCGGTTGTTTGATTATTTCTGCTACTGATGATAACTTGATGCTGATGTGTTAAAAGATGAAGTATTTCTATTAAGTAAAACATGTACCAAGATGTACATTCCTCATTTGAATTTTTTTTTTTTATGATGGAGTGCTCATAAAACGTTATTCTCCTAATATCATCATTTAATTTTTGTTGAAATGGACTGTAAATTATGTCAAATAATCTTTTCAGCTGTGTGGATTGTTCATAGATGTTTGTTTGTGTAGATGTGCACTGTAAGGGTTGTTTATAAATGTTTTTGTTTTTATTTAATGGTGTTTGTCCACTTCAATTATTTTTTTTTTTGTTTGGTATTCTTGTAATATTAGAACTTTATTCTCATAATTAAAAATAAGAATTTGTAGCCTGGCACTACATATTTCATTGGAGAGTTGACCTGAATCCATAGTCCAAATAGACAGAAGTTTTAAAACAAGATGGCGGCCTTGGGCGTAATGACGTAGTCACTCTGAAACATAGAGACCCCAGGAGTGAATTGGTAGGAAAAAAAAAATTACATTTTCAAAAGCCAAAAGGTTTTCAGGATGAAGACCTTAAAATTAGGGTGAATCTCTGAAATTCATCGTTTCACATCAGGAGAACTCACCGTGTTCATCGAAGACAACAGAGATGTCCTCCGGTAGCACAAATATGATGTCCTCCATTTTGACGGCAAGCTGCCTCCTCTGTGCCTTAGTGAGAGGCTTGCATTTCTCTTCCACATATTCCCTCATCTTCAGAAACAAAAAACAATTGATTTCTGGTTGTTTTTTTGTGTTTTTTATAAAATGTTCCTGTAAATTGTTGATTTGACTCAGCATTACACTTGAAATTTATCAGGAAATGTTTTGTGGGTAAATTTTGGGTCACGTTAAAGTGCTACCTCATCGGTCACGACCCCTTTCAGCTCATGGTATCTCCCTCTGGACATTTTGCTGGAAACATGGACCAAAGCCTGCGATGGAAAACGAGAAAATACTTTTCAAAACTTTGTTTCTAGTCAGACTTTTACATCGTGATTTTATTGCTAATGTTTTTTTATTTAGTTTTTAATGCTTATGATTTTATTTTAATTTTGTTATGCATAGAGTTGAGGCAAATTGAATCCAGAGATTTTAACAGATTTTTGGCTTTGTTTTGGTTTGCATTGTACAATTTCAGAATCTTCCACAAATAGAAAAAAAGAAACGTATTGGCTGTACAATAAATCAATAACAATATATATCCCAATCAACACATAATCAATATCAGTAGATAACATGTCTGATAGAATATTCGACAATTTCACTGACCTCTGATCCAGAAATGCACTGCATTCTGGGGGATTTAGGCAGAGGAAAGGCTTCATCTAACTCACTCACTCGCTCTTTGGTTACCTAGCAACTCACTCACTCACTCTTTGGTTACCTAGCAACAACCTTTTCAGTTACTTGTGCAGTAGCAGTTTAAGGTTTCGCTACTGTGCCTCATAACTGCTTAAACATTAGAAGCTGAACTTGCAATGTCATGTCATTATTAATACATTACTTAAAAACTGCATTTAAACAACAATATTATTCTTTATTGCAATAATTACTGGGACGATTTAACGTACAGCTAAATTTATTATTAGAGTTGGATAGTAACTAGTTACATTTACTCAATTATATTAACTTGAGTAACTTTAAAAAAAAAAAAAAAAAAAAACTTCTAGGAGTATTTTTACTGTGCTATATACTTTTCACCTTTACTTGAGTAAAACTTCTTGATTCTCTACTCACTGAATGAAAAAGAAACATGTTTTAGCCAAAACATGTCAGACACAGAAACACACTTGCAGTTTTTGTTAAAGTTTCACAAGTTTTTTATTGAAAGAAACTGATATGGGGAAAAAAAAAATCTCATGCCGGAGTTTTGTTATTGCTACTTACATAAATTATTGTAATTTTGGTTTTTAAAATACTACAATTTCCTCTTAACTTTATATTTTGGACTGTATGATGATGTAATGTCTAATTATTAAATGATTGATAATTTGAGAAGTTACTCAGTACTTGAATAAACTTACTATACTTTTTTACTCGTGAGTAATTTCGTGGACTGCTACTTTTTACTCTTACTTGAGTAATAATATGTTGACGAAGTGCTACTCTTACTGGTCTAGTATTGAACTCAAAATTCATTACTGCCATATCAGCAGGTGAATATTTAGAAATAAATTATCATTGCTATGTAAATAGTTGAACTTTTCTGTGTTATTGTTTTTCACATAAACACATTTATGCAACTTTACACCGACCTTTGTATAACTTTTATGCAGTTTGTTGCAGTTAAACTTAATGGTTTTTTGTATTTCTCCTAGTTTACCTGCTTCACTCCTCTGTGAAACTCTGCAGAGTTGATGTCCACCTCAAAGTAAAGCTCAATCAGGAGCGTTATGACCCTACACCGGATCCAGGTGAGCGGGTCCGGGACGCCCACCACAGAGACGTGGGGCTGGGATCCGGGGCTCCCCGGCGGCTCCTCGGCTCCTGCCCGGGAGCTGAACTGTCTGCATTTCTCCCCGGCAAACACGAACCTCCGCCTGGAGCATCTCTGCCCGGGTTCCGTGCTTAAAGGACGCCCAGGACCAGAACACAATCTCCCCGGCTGTTGGCACCGGAACGCCGGGTCCCTGCTGCAGATGGAGCCGCTGCTCCAGGCCTGAGCTCCGGCTGCGAGGCTGCGGAGGTCCCGGCGTGCAGCGAGGCCGGCGATCCGCTGCATCAGGGCAGCGACTGGACCAAGAATCAGGTCACTCCCCGCATCCGCCGGTTCTCCAGCCGATGGTGACCTTACGCAATTCACCCCATGCTCTACCCATAATGCTTTTAGTCAACATGACGCGGACTGTCACTGCTGCTGCATTCAGGTACTGTAGGAAACTCTACAACTGCAACCGTATGGGAACTTTTGAGAAAAGTCAGCCCTTATCTAGATAACTTTTAACAATACGGAGAAATTCAAGTTTTATAAGAAAACATCAATACGCTTCAGAGTTTGCATGTAAAGAAATTAAAGCTGAAGCACAAAATTCATAGTTTTCTTTGATTAGATTAAATATTTTAGATTAAATGTTCAATGTTTTCTACTTGCTTAGTAAAGACATGTGCTTTTAACTTTTGCTTTTCACTTTTATCTCATGGCTTTAAAGGAATGATCTTGTTGACAAAATAAATCCCTTTACAGTTTCTATATTTTTATGAAAAAGAAACCAATGCTTCACGATCCCAAACATTATTAACTTGGGTGGTAATTTTGCGTATTTATTTACAGCGCCATTGTGCTTCTAAATCTTTTTATACTTTTTGTTTTTACTATAACAAGCCCACAAGTTTTCTTATCAAACTTTAAACTCCTCCAGGATTGCGTTGCTTGCTCATTAAGATTATATTTATTTTGTCAAGTAAATGCACATGTCCTTTACAACTTTCGAGCGACACAAATATTTTAAAATTTTTATCTTTTTAGTTGAAGGATTTGAAATAAATGACAAGAGTTATTGTTGGTGAAACAACAGTGTTTCACCAAAAGTGTCCAGCAGGGGGAGACAAATACTAATTTATTGGCTTCACTGGATCTGTGTTTATAAAGTTTGTGAAAAGCAGCGAACTAATTTTATGTCGGTCATATCTGAAAAAATAAAACCAGTAGAAAATATTTCTGGCCTCTTGTTTTTGTTTTTGTCAGAGGTCATTTAAATGTAAAACCCGATCAGAGTGATATCGTGTCGTTTCCGAAACGGTTTCAGCTGTGCGCGCGCACAATCTGACGCACGTGGCAAAAACACACGATTGATCAATTGATCAATGAGTTGAAGCGACGTCCGCGGTTCAGACTTCAGTATCAGAGTAAGCATATAAGATTCACATCATATTTCCGTGACTCTCTAGTGTTTTAATTTACTTATTCCTGATAGATTCATGGCATTTCTCTAAAAATCCTCAATTTAATTAAAGCTGATTGTCATGTCCCTAAATCTATTATATGTTCTCCATTTTTGTTGGCACGTCTTCTAAAGATTTGCAGCAAGTTTCTAAAAGTGAGCTTTCCACGTTTTATTACCTCCCTCCTTGCTTTCCTTACCAGCGAGATAAAATGGGGCCTAATCCAAACTCTTCTCCAAACATTGAGAACCAGCGTTCAGCTTCCATGCACCACAAATCTGGAGCAAACTTCCAGAAAACTGCAAAACAGCTGAAACACTGAGTTCCCTTAAATGCTCAGAGCTGCTTCTGAACCACAATAAATGCAACATTGACCCACAGATTTGATGTTTTTGATACTGGCAAGCCTCAAAATGTAATCTGGTTTCTCAAATGTTGACTTTATATTGTTTTTATGACTTCTTATTCTTGTGTTTTTAAGATGTAACACAATTTGAAACTGCCTTGTTGCTGAAATGTGCGATTGATCGAATGATTTTTTTTTTTTTTTGGCAGAGTTCCCATCATTATTGCTCTTCCTGAAATACAAACGTAGTCTTTCCCATTTTGAAGAGTAGCCAAGAGAAAAGTTCTTCTGTGTCCCATCATGCACTAAGTATTAGAAGTTTAAAAAAGTAAAACACAAATAACAAAAAAAAAAAAAAAAGAAATCCTCTAACCATCTTTATTTTGTAAAAATGTTATATTTCCCCACTGAATAAATGCAGTCAAATTAAAAGCTGTATTTTTCTGGTGAAATTACGCTATTGCGATCTTTTATTAAGACTTTAAGTGAACGTGCAGGACGTTCAATGACATCTGGAGCAGCTGCGTGTTTTTCGCTTACTTTCCGCTGCCGCTGAGTGGCGCTGTTGTCCACATTAAGACCCTGCGGGTCACAACAGGGTTGAAGATATTCAGAGGAAAACCTCCAGAGAGTGCGATGCAGGTCCGTTTGAACACGGGGCCTGGGTTTGTTCAGTAATCATCTGTGCAGGCAGTCGCAGATTTAAACATTCCTGAATTTATTTGTATATTTTTGGTCGCGGTGGGATTTGTCTGAAGGTTCCCACACATCCGCAGCGACTTGTTTTACACCATATGAAATTGGTTGAATAATTTAAAAAGTCTAGACGGAGAACACGCTAAAAAGAGACTTATAAAATCATCGCTCCGTTTAAAATATGCTTTTTTTTTGCTAAATTTTTTCAGTGTAGGGATTAAAATTACAACAAAAAGGAAAGACGTGCAGATTTAAATACTCACAAAAATATTAAGAAAAACATCCAAAACTGTATTTCTGACAAAAAGTGTAGAGGTTGGATAAATTTGATCAGCAGATTTAAAATGTTTCTCACCTCTTTCATGGAAGACCTTAAAAAGTAAATTTAACTCGTCATTGTGAGGGGTTCTTAGAAGAACTTTCTGCTGGCGAGGATTGCATTTTTTAATCTGAAAATATGTTGTTTTTGTAAATTCAAATTTAGTCTGGGCTACAGGTATTGGATTTTGTGGGAGCTGGCAGGGAGCCTCACAAAATAGCAGGCACAGGTGTTGATCAGGATTAAAAAAAAAAAGAAAGAAAGAGATGAATAAGATTTAAATTGTGGTTGTTGAATGAATCTGGCATTTCTATATTTAAATGGAATCACAAAGTTTGGAGGAAAATCATATTTTCTTTGTTTTTTTCACTCAAAGTGAGGGTTAATAATTAAACTTAAGCGACTACTAACAAGAGGGAATTAGCTCCAAAATGTCCTTAGTAATAGTTTCTGCCTACAAATGATCTTATAACCTGTTTTTATTTTTTATTTTTTAAACCATGCATAAATAAAAAAAAAAAAGAATAAACCAAAATTTATTATTCATCTGAGATGTGATTAATATGCAAAATTATGCAAATTAAGATGCAATTAGGCTCCAATTCTCTGGTGGAATTTTCCATTATAATTTAATACAAAGTAACAGAGTAATTGGTGTCACGTGTAATTACGGTTACTCAAGTGCACTTTCAGGCATGCAAATGATTTGCTATATGTTGGTTATCCTATGCAAATGCACCATGTGGTGTTTTAACAAGTCGAGGAAAGCACAATGGCTACCCAGCGGGTTTGGAGCCACGCAAACACACCAGGATGTATATTTTAAATGAGACACGGCGGAAAACTTTGAAGTGCCCGGATTATCACCACGACGCAGACTTTCATCTATCCCCAATCGATTAGTGAGAGGAAGTTGGGCTTGGTTTGCGTTTTTTTTGGGAGGGTTGGAGGAGACTCGGAGTTAAACTGTTGCTTCAGTTCGCCACGCTGCCTCAACCTCAGCTCTTCTTCTGTGTCTTCATTATGAGTGTTTGATCAGTGATGCTGCAAATGTCAGCGACGAGCAGGAAAACGTGTCGGGTAATTACGCCGTGACAAACTTTCCAGGGGCAGAGAGACGAAACCTGATTATGTAACTGATATCTGTTCATATCGGACGAAGAAGTCCTGGGAAAACGCTCAAAGGAAAAAAACAAAAATTCCTACTTGGGAGGCAAATTGATTTTAAATTGTTACAGGGCTGGTTTACATGTCCTGACATCTTGCTTTCCTCTCCAGCACACACTCATACACACGCACACACACTCTCTGCTATCTGTCTTGTTATGATCAATGCTCTGAACAAAGACATCCTCCCTCCCTCCTCGTCTCCCTCCTCGCCCCCCGCCAGCCGCCTCACCCGTCCTCTCCGCCTCCACTCTGTGTGTCTGCCTGCATGCACAACTCTCTCAAAGAACATAATCCCTCAACAAAATGGAAACACAAAGGAAACTTGAGCTCAATCCTATAAACGCACGGACACAGCACACAATGCCTCCTCCCACCCGTCCCCCCGCTTCAAACTGCCTCCCCAACAGCCATAAATGCCCCGTGGCTCAGATCAGGCTTTATCAGGATTCTTCTTCTCCTCCTACATCCATCCATCCATCCATCCATCTTGGTTTAGACTCTCCTGCCTCTGCTGTAAATCGTCTCTCATTCTTCCACACAGTGACTAAGAGTGATGAGAGTCTCTTATTTAGAAACAAAAAGTAATCGTTGCTCAGTTAAAGGTGAGTGTAGATACTTTAATACGGTGGAGAATTAGAGCCACAATAAAATAAAATGAGCAAAATAAGAGAATAAAGTCATAATGTTATGAAAAGAATAATAGTAGGGTTTCGAGAATAAAGTTGAAATGACTCGAGAGGTCAATATTTCTAAAGCAAAATCATGTGAATGTGAATGAAGTCGAAATAATACAAGAATAACATCATACTATTACAAAAATGATAGTATGGAGAATAAATTTGTACTACGAGAATAAAGTTGCATGAGAATAATGTCAAAGTAATACAAAAATTAAGTTCTAATAATGTGAGAATAGTCATAATATTTTCTGAATAAAGTTGTACTATTACTAGGACATAGTTGTACGAAGATAAAGTCAAAATAATGAGAGAATAAACTCTTGCAAGAATAAAGTCATACTGTTGCGAATATAGTTGTAAGAAATTAAAGTTGAAGTAATACCAGGATAAAACGCATCAGAATAAAGTCAAAATAATACGAGGATAAAGTCATACTAGTACAAATCAAACCATTCAAGAACAAAGTGGTAGAATTATGAGGATGACGTCGCAATACTACGGCTTTATCGTCAGATTATTACTTTAATCTTGAAATATTATGACTATTCTCACATTATTGAGACTTGTAATATTCTGACTTTATTCTTGTAATTTTATTTTTTATTTTTACTTAGTATGGCCCTAATACTCTGTACTTCAAGGCTGATGACAAAATGTGCTTCTTTGACTTGTCATAAAAGTCATAATAACACTAAACTAGGTATCGCTTATAGTTTATCATTTATTGTTAAAAATTTCTTATCATAACAATTTAGATTTATTGCTGTCATGATAAATTTAAAATAAAAAAACAGGTGTGGTCAGAAATGATATTTTTGCTATTTTAAAAAAATAGTCTCTTCCACAAGAGCGTCAATAAATATCAATAAATTCAAAAAATTGATTAAATGCAGTTACTGTGTGCAGGTTAGTGATATAAACCACATTTCATTAAGTCAGTGGCATGTTTTTTAAGAACAATATTTGTGTTTTTGGCATAGTCGGATACAGTTGCCTAAACAAGAAGCAACATATATACATTTTTATCATAATCTTTACTATGATTACCACAATAGCACCAAAATATCACAATTAATAAGTCCATGTCACCCACCCCAACACCAAACAAACATAATCCAACTCAGATAAATGTACTTTTTATTTGGTGCATTTCCCCTCCGCACCCTGTTGTAGTGCCGCCCTGGGCGACTGCCCACATCAAAAATATGTTTTGGGATTACTGCATCATTACTTTTCCCTTGGTGTCTTTATCTTGTATTATTCCTTTTTCTAAGAGCCTGGGAATGCACTTTATTTAAATGCCCACAAATAATCAACTTACTTTCAGTTTCAAGCATCTGGCATCCCGAAGTGAGTCAATTAAACCACATTGGGTCACTGATTTGTGGAAGTTGCAGTGTTGATGGGAAAGCTTTTCAACATTTTTCTCAAATTGTGAATAATTTCAAATCAGAAGTAAAGCAAGAGGAATATTTCCACAGATATCGTCAGACACAAATCAAGAGGCAGATGTGACATGAGCTTCAGTTTTCCAGAAAAAAGGTGAAGCAGTAATAATAGGAATGTTGTTGTGTTTTCTTCATGAAGACAAAACAGAGAAAAGAAATGTTCTTTTCCAGCAGTTTGAGAAGAAAGATGCTGTTTTCTAGTTTTACTCTGCAGAAGTAAACAGCTTATATGCCCTTCTGACAGTTCGTATCTAATTAAACTGAATGCAAACTTTCACACGTGAAAATGTATAATTTCTAAAAGTGAATATGTTCATTTAGAAAGCAGAGAGCCTGTCCAGACTGTACCGCTCTTCATCACACATCATCCTCCCATCGAAACTGTAAGGGTAGATATAGACGAACGGATGGATAATTTCTAACATTTCGGTTTGCTTGTTTGGAGCTTGTGGATTTTTTTGGTGAAGTCAACTGATCAACTTCAGAGGTAAATAAAATCTGCTCTTGCTCACACTGGGTGTTCTGGTAATGTCCACTTTTAGTTTTCACCTGAACGATTCATCTTTTAGCTGCTCCTACAGACTAGCGGCAGCAGCAGTTAGCAAACACCTGATGAAACGGTTGTAAACAGCATAACGGAGGAGCGTTGTTGTGAAGCTCGCCAAGATAAGGAGCTTCTTAAAGAGACAGACACCCAATTTCAAGACATCAAATTGCAAAGTCAAATTACTTTGAAGTAATGTTTGATATATGCAGCATTTTTATAAAAACGGAATGCAATAGTTACTTAAATTAACTATGTGCCTTGAAAATACATAATACTGCCCATTTAAATATCTTTAAAGCAACACAGATGTTAAAAAAAGGAAAATGAGAATGTAAAAGCTGTTAAAGATCGGGCTAAAGTTTACAACTTTTTCCTCGTTAGCTGTCCCGACTCGATTTGTCCTTACCTGGTCACCAAAAGTCACAGTAAAACTCATACAGTGCAATTATATGGCGTTTTGTTAAGAGAATGTTTTTTTTTATTAATCAGATTTTAAAGGAGAATCCCGTATTAGAAAAACCTTGTGATGACTCAGCAAGAAAATATTTTAGCAGTGCATGTGGCAATACCAACTTTAGCTGCAAAAAGATGAATAGTTCAGTTTAGAAAATATTTTCAAACAGCAAAGTGTTAAAAACTGTGGCTGGATTTGTCGAAACTGCTAAAAAAGTTTTATAATTTGAGCCATTTTAGATGATAAAACCTCATAATTTTGCTGTTTTTTATTTCTCTTTGAGAATTCCTCCTGGATTTATTTTAAACTGAGTTTTCTCTGATGGATGTTTATTGTAGGAACGGTACTTCATTATACTTTAATCTATTGAACTTTAAAAAAAAAAAAATGCCTATAAAAACTATAAAAAGACTTCATAGTTTCTGGTCTTTCTACAACATTTTATCCAAAACTTTGCAACCTGATTTCTTTAAGTTGAACAAGAATTAATTTTGAGATGTTAAGTTTTTTTTTTTTTAAATGTATTTATGAAAGTAAAAGTTGGCACTGAGCTTGTTTTATCAACTGTAGAAGAGGGAAAGTTAAAATCCAAGAGGAAATGACTGCAGTTCATTGGGTTGTTTTGTAAAGTTTTAGTATATTTAAAATTTTTGGTTAGTTGGCAGATAGTTGTTTAAAAATCGCACGCCAAAATAAAAGGTTTATTAAAAGGTTATCCAGGTTTTTTCTTCCTGGAGCTCGACGTGTTTCTCTTTTACGTCTCAAACATTAACAGCTCTGATAAATAAAATATATGCTGAACGACGGTGTGCTGGAACTAAAGCAATCAAAACTTTGTTTATAGTTTAGCGAAAATTAAAGAAACGCTATTCAGACATTTTTAATCATCAAAGAGATTTTGGGATTTCCACCTTTTGGGTTGAAACTGTATTTTTTTTTACTTTCTTACCTAGTAAAATGTTTTCTTTGTATTTATCGACCGATATACCTTTTGGGATATCCCCGTTTTTTCTTTTTCTTTTTTTTTGGTGTTTTGCGTAAAACCTCAGCTGAGTAATGTGACCAAATTTAATCGATTCGTCACATTTAGACAGGAGAGTGCTCTGAAGTGTAATAGCTGTAATTTTATTGTTTGTCGAAGCAACAATGGGTGAAAAAATATGCTGACTTTGTATTTTATGCTGTTTTTGAGGCGGCGCTCGGCAACCTTTTGTGGTATCGCACGTTAAGGCACATCCTGACTGGTGCAGAGCTGATGCAGAGTAGCGGGCTTGCAGACGCTCAGGCCATCAGAGCTGACTAATCAAAGCAGATTAGGCTCATCGGCGCAGTCCCATTAGCTTCTGGTTTTACAAGAAAGCCGGAAACATTTACAGGAACCCTGAGCTGTTGGTTCGAAACATGTCAGCGAGTGATGTTATTACTCTGAAAATCACCCGACTTCCTCGTTTGATCCTGTTTGGCCACAAGAGGACTTTTGTTTTTCAGTGTGTGAACTTAAAGATGCGAGGTGCTGCTCTGACTCTTTGCACAGGGCGATAAAGCAGAAAAGTCTGGAACCACTTATCAGTTAATTTTTGTCTGATCTCACTATGTTAATCTTGCATTTGCAAACTTTCTGCATCTCTAATTTGATTATACTTTGTCGCATGTGGTGAATAAGTGAACTGAAGATGGCTTGTGGCTTCGCTAATGTAGGTCACCAACAAGTTTCCATGATAGTTTTAACTGTTGTGCGCCCTTTTATTGTCTGTGCAGCTCCAGTAAAACTGATCCCCGATGTTTGCCCGGTGGATCGGTAAAGCTGGAGGTCAAAGGGCAACCTGAGCTACTGCTGCTGCTTGTGGGGGTTCATGTGAATGCGGGTTCCTCTCGCCGCCCCCGTCTTCTCCTTCGGCTCCGTTCTTTGGGAAGGTGAGGCAAGCTCGCCCCCCTCCCATCCTTCTCTTCCCCCAACCTGCTGATTAAATCAAACCTACACGGGGCAAAAGCGAGATAACGCAGACAAAGTAGGCCGCCTTCGCTCGCTGTCACAGGAAGAGGAAGTGCCCTGGTGTGCCTTCACCTGTGCTCGGTGCCTCGCTGGCGACGCCGCTACAACACGTTGCACAGCTGGAGACGAGACGGCGGGCGCGTTAGATCACAGAGCAGAGACGTACGCGTGTCTTCCTGCGTCTGTCGGCGCGTTGAGTGACCGACCGTCTGAGGCCGGAGAACAAAAGACGAGCAGAAACGGAGAAAAAAAAAAAAAAAATCGCTCTTCATGCGCCTCGTTAATCCAAATAACCCACATTTGATTCCCTAAAAAAAGAAATTTGTTTGATTTTTCTTCACACATGTCTCTAAACCCAAATGAATTTGGACATTTAGCCACCAAAGTGAAGGAAAGAAAACAGCTTTGGGTTATTTTATATATTTTCCCCACATTTATCTTGCCAATTCCCTCAAACATCAGAGGTGTGGAGTGGCGAGTCCTTCGCTATAAATTCTATAAATGTCTGGTCTCTTTTCATGGATTACCGTCATTTGCCATCCACTATTGTAAGCGCCTGCCAGGCTGGCTTGGCATTTCTGGGCCCGTGTTTCCAACCTTGATACATTTGCCAAATGAATATTTGAAGCCGTAATTAAATTTATCCCACCTCTACACCTTCTGCAAGATGGCCACCTTGCACATTCCTCACAAGAAATATTTCAGCTATTTTCTAACGTGTGTCTAAAAGGAAAAATGGAACGTTTTGACATTTTAATGATTTGAAAATGAGTTTTCTTTTTGTGTCACAGAAATAAATCTGATTTTAGGACACTTGAAAATGGCCCTTCTCGCCTGTTCAGACGTAAATAATCTTGAGAGGGCCTTTAAGATCCCCCCTCTGGCTTCAAGCAGAAACTCCATAAAACGTCAGTAAATATTCCAAAAATTTTGGCACATAAAACGATGCCAGGATCGAATGCATTAAGCTGCTTTAGACGACAAGTTACCGTTTCAAGACGACGAAGAGAAGGCGTTTAAAATCAGCATTAACGTGGTTAAAAAAAACCTGCTCCCAGCAAAACATCTGTGGAAACCTTAATGTTTCTCACCTTTAAAACCAGAAACTTCTCACAATTCATAAACAAAAATACACAGAATGCGAAGATGTGTTAAGAAGTTTACACTCATCAGCATGAATGAATGTAATTTTAAGCTTCTATGCAAAAACTAAAAATCTTACCAAGTATTTTTTGTTTAGTTTATAGTCCAAATATCTTAATCCACTTGAAATAAGACAAAACTAACTTACAATTTCAGCAGCTGCCGAGTCAGATAATAATCAGAAGACTGATGCAATGCTGCAAAAACATTAAATATTACCAAGTTTTTTGGTTTTGTTCCTAGTACAAATATCTTGTTGCACTTGAAATAAGACAAAACTGACTTACAAGTAACTTTTCAGCAAGATATACGAGTTTGTTTTAAGTCAATAATTCCTTGATTTTGATTAAAATAAAAATACTAATTCCACTAGCAGATTGTTTAGCATATAAAACCTATTTTTATGTATATTTGAGATCAATGTCCAGTTGTTCAGCCAAACTGTTCAACATTTAACCATCTGACTTCAAGTGACACCTGCAGATTGAAAAAACAAACCAGAAACTATTAACTTTAGGAGTTCACCAGTATCTCTATTTAGAAGATAGTTTTACGTCACCAGGGACAAGAGAAAGTGCTGTCGCAAAACAATCCCAACTTCATCAAACCTGAGCAAAATGTACAGCTGTTTATGAGGACAAACCAAAGTTTATAGTCAGAAAAGACAACAGTAGAGGTCCTGCCACCAGTGGAGAGGCTAGAGGGCATTTGGGATTCGATTGGGGGCCGAAAATTGCAACATTTGTTACATTTTCAGCTGCTGTGGTTCGCTTTCACACTGCACTGTGTCAAATATACCAAACTCTTTGAAAAACCTGTTCCCATCATCGCCTGTGGTGGCGCTACTCCAAGAACTACTGATGGAAATTACTGAAAAACCTCAGAAGAAGACATGAGCGCAACTTCCTTCTTCAGAACCTGTAAACAAAAGTGGAGCGGTGCCAGATTTTAGCAGTGGTAGGATTTCTCTTCTGTCTTCGATAAAAGACCACGAGCCATTTCTCCTGTTGGCATTAGACTCTCATGTTTAATTTGTTTTTACCCAGAATGCCATGCGCTTTAGTCCACTTCCTACTTTTGCCGTTCACATATGCTTTCAAACCACACCAGAGTTCACCTAAATCGATCTGAGGCCGAAGTTTGTAGGTGGACCAGAGTTCGCTTTTTTGGTTCACACCTCCACAAAAACAAATCAGACTTTCTGGGCAACTCAAATTCGATTTAAGCAGACTAAATCAAATTAGTCTGATTCTGATGTGAATGCACCATTAGTGGAAGATAATGGTGCATTATCTTCCACTAATGGAAAAGACAAGGATTAAGTTATTTGACAAGTTGAGTGTGCATATAAGTCAAAGAAAGCTAGATGTATGAAATCTGGCGGTAACTGGCTGTTTTTCACAATGCAACGATTCAAAATGTTCAGCAGGACTAAAAACTTCAGCTAACATTTATTTCAGTTCAGCTGATTAAGACTAAGTATGTTCAAAATGGGTCAGTTTCAGAAAACAAGTGAATTTAAATGGGCATCAAGAACTTTTCTGAGAACGAAAATCCAGCCGGCAATACACCGAAAGTTTCTGTTTGACTACAAAAAAATGTGTTAGAGGTGAAAATCATTTACCCACTCATTACTGTAATATGTTAGAGTTTGAACACTTAATCTTGGTCACGTGTAAAGCAAAATCCAAAGGACATTTAGGTTTGTGCACCCTTTCCTTGTTTTAAATGTTCAGTCATGTTGTTTGTTGCATATTTTCCAGCATACAAAATTAAATCAGCGTACTTTACATGCAAAGTTGACACTTTTAAAGTAACTTTGCATTAAAAATGTCATTATTTACCAAATGACACTACATGACCACAATAATAAACATTCATAAAAGCGCCTTAATGTTTATGACAATATCATATCACTCTTATTCACACCCCTTCAAATAAAACGTCACCCATAATCTTTAGATTTGTAATAGATAAACTATTAACTATATTTTTATAATTTGCTGTTTATCTATTTATTTTTTAGACACATAGTGGCTCATACATAAGTGGTGTTGAGGTTTATGACTATTTAAAGCAGGTCCAGAGTCCTTTATTTCCAGAAGAAGAGCTGATTCTTTTTGCCACTGCTGCCCTCCCTCTGAAGCCTCTTAGTTACACTTTGAAGGAGCCCACTCCTGATAATTAAAATCCCAGAGACTCCCAATGATTACCGGCGGTTTGCCTGCACTTTTGAGTTGCACTTGTAGTGACATAATTCATTAGTGTTTGTACAAAGAAGTGATTTAGAGTCTTTAAAGTGCTCCTCCATGCAGAATAACTATTAAAGCAGCCATATGCACGTACACTCTGAGCGTTAAACGGTTTGTTGAAGTCAGTCAGGGTACAAGAGATGATAAACATAAATTATGACTAATACACTGCACCAGTGGCTTTTTGAGAAGGAGAAAAAAAACACTGACATAGGGAAGGCACTTTGGATTTACGCCCCCTCCTTCGTCTGTGTTTGCTGAAGCGAGGATGTAGGAAGCCCAACACAAATGACGCGGGCATCACCTTGAATATTCAGATGGGTAAGCTAATTGTTTCTGCCTGGATACGCCGTTGTCATTACCTGGCTTCACTTCTGAGCTCCCTGAAGGCGACGCAGATTGCCTTTTGTCTTTATTCACCTCCATTAAAAAGTTTCAGAGCGCACAACGAGACTTAACCATCCCAATAAATGTTATTTCTTCTGCTCCAACAACCTGCGGTTCGCGTGCAAAGTGCAAACCAGTCTGCAGTTTTTCTGACAAACACCAACAACGAGGAGAGGGTGATTTTTACCACGTAACAGCTGGTGCAAATGATCAAATTTTCAGCCACATTTACACCACTGTTGTCACTTTGGGGAGGCTCAGTACTTTTTGTTTCCTGTCTTTTATCACACATTAAATAAGAAGATTAAATTAATTCCTGCTTTCATTTTAGTGAAGTTGCAGCTTTTCTTCCTCTGAAAGTGGAATATTTCGCTTCTTGGAGAGCTTGGATGAATTTATATCTGTCAGAAATTATCACAGTTGAGTATTTTCCAACCCTCTGCAGCTGCCGAGTCAGATAATAATCAGAAGACTGACAATACTGCAAAAAAATGAAATTTTACCTGTTTTTTTTTGTTGTTGTCTTGTAACACTTGAAATAAGACAAAATTAACTTGCAAGTAACTTTTGAAGAAGATATTGAAGCTTGTTTTAGGTAAATAATTTGTAAATATTGATGATGAAAAAATACTAGATTATTTCACTTACAGCAAGACATTTTCCCCATTTTATAAGTGAATTAATCTGACAGTGGATCTAACACTTTTTCATCAATATTGACAAATTATTTATGAAAATCAAGCTCCAATGTATTGGTCAAAAGTGACTTGCAAGTTAATTTTGTCCTGTTTCAAGTATAATACAACATTTGCAATAGAAACTAGACAAAAGTAGACTTGGTCAGATTTTGTATTTTTAAGTGTAAGTATATTTAATAGATTAACAGTTCAAAATTAATATGTTTTAAGTAATTAATCCCTTAAATTTGATTAAAAATAAGTACTTGTTCCACTAGCAGATTATTTCAAATATAACATGGGAAAAATGTCCTGTTATAAGTGAAATAATCTGCCAGTGGAACTAAAACTTTTTAATGAATTTGAAGAAATTATTTACTTAAAACAAGCTGCCATTTCTTGTGGAAATGTTACCTGCAAGTTAGTTCTGTCTTATTTCGAGATATTTGCACTAGAAACGAGACAAAAACACTTTTTTTTCCCCAGTGAAAAAATTATGAGCTGCAGCTTTTTATATTTAACAAATGCTAATTGTGCCTAATTATTCATTCTCTTTGTCACTGCTCTTGACCTTTCTTCTGCCTCTTTTCCTACCCATTTGCAAGAAATATGACGGCCTCCCCATCGCTTTCATCACTTTGTTTCCCCTTTCTGTTCCGTGTTTTTTAAGGAAACCGCAGGAATTATTAGCAGCTTAGCATCGAGAGGCCTCTAAGTAGCTCTCGGGGTGTAAGCCTCCCTCCCAAGTCAAGGCCAACAGCACTCCCATCCTCCTTTTCAGTCATAATGTACACCTCAGCAGGGACATGCTGTGATCCCTCACTTCTCCATGCTAAATAATCATTTTCCTTCTTACATTCTGGTTTTCCATTCACGTAAATCCACTTCCCTGAAAAAAAAAAAAAGCACAACAAAAACTCCCTGAAAATATTAACATGCTGTTAGACAATAGACCTCGGAAAGGATGAATCAGCAGATGATTCCCAATTCCATAAACACAACAGGGGATTGTATTCAGGCTAAATGTGTGGGTGTGTGTGTGTGTTGGGAGTGGGTGAAGGGGAGCTTCTAGCAGCAAAAAATCCCAAACCCAGAGCTGTGTGATCTGTGGGAAAGCCAAAGCGCGAATGCTGAGCACCTCGCCCGAGTCTCCAGACGGCCTGATTTGGGAATGCCGTGAAATCCGTGGCACCTCTCCTGGCTTCCTGGCTGAACGGCTGCCATATCTTGTGATGGACTGAGGCAGGAGAGAGCGAAGCAGCCAGGGATGAATACGGCTTAATCTTTACCCAGACCACATGTGTGTGCATGATAACATGGTTGCTTTCTTCCTGCGCAGGGTTATTCTCCGCCAGCTGCCAGGTTAGCTGCCGCGCACAGCCGTGTTTCGCTGCGATATTTGCCTGCTGTAAAAGGAAGTATTGCACCTAAGGTGGGGGCTAATGCATGTTTTTGGAATTGGTGGTAATTCCTGACACATTTCGAGAGACAGATAGGGTGTCTTATAGCAAATGACAATATATGTAAAGACACCTAACTCCCCCCATCCTCCTCTTTTAGTTCCTAATATTTTGTGAGGAGCCTCATTGCATCGGAGATGAAGGTTATTTTTATATTTAAATGGCAGCATTGTGATCAAAAGCAGCAACACATGGAAATACCTAAAAATGCACAACTAATGTGGGACTCTGGGAAAACGCTGCTGAGAAAACATCACGCTCACTTCCTAATTTAGATCCAAATATCTGTGCTGAATGTGCAGTGATTTTGATGAACTTACAGAAAACAAAGCAAATTAAAGCAGCTTTATCCTCA
Organism: Girardinus metallicus; assembly: GCA_903067095.1. Taxonomy (NCBI): domain Eukaryota; kingdom Metazoa; phylum Chordata; class Actinopteri; order Cyprinodontiformes; family Poeciliidae; genus Girardinus; species Girardinus metallicus. The sequence continues at coordinate 2,986 of CAEGAE010019920.1, read as the reverse complement.
CTGATATGAAGATATTTTTATCTGTGCTTATGCTGCAAGCAGCTGCTCTTCATCCATACGTTTTTATTTTTTTATGCACTCAAAGCAGCCTGGTGTAAAATTTCTCTCCCTCTCTCTCTCTCGTGTAAACTTCCTCCTCCTCCTTCTCCTCCACTCATCTGGCCGGCTGCACAAAGCCCATTTATTATGATTGCATTATCATAAATGATTTTATAACATCTGCTTGTCGATAATTATCGCACAAATCCCGAGCCCCCTGACCTGTGCTCTGGATGAACCCCAGGTGTAAGGCAGACTCGGGCTAATGAGTGGCTCCGCGACGGCACATTGTCCTCACGTCAGTGCACATGAGCACTTCCGTCGCGCGCCCTGATATTAGCCTGAAAATGGAGGGAAAACACATTAATGAAAAGTGTAGCGTTGAATAAAATTACGGCTGTAAGGAAATGAGCATGAGATTTTCTGGGATTGCTTTCCTGGAAAGTTCTCAGTTAAGCCTTAAAGTTGGTATCAGTTCTCTCTGGGTACTCAAAAACATTTCGAAAGACAACAAAAAGTGAAACATTTATTTAGAAGAACATGAACAACTTGTAACACCTTTTTGAAGTTTGACCTATTATGCAAAATTCACTTTTTGTACATTCTTATTCTTCCATTTTTAGGCTGTTTTTCCAAAAACAGCCTAAAAGCTTAAAAACACCAGCCAAATTGTTTTTCTCAATAATTTAATGTTTTTTGTTTTTTTTTTGGTGCCTGGAAAATAAATGTTTCAAAACCTTCGGTAATGCAATGTCAAAAATCAGCAGGCATTGCCCCTCACCTAGCAACCCCAGTGAAGCTCAGCACGTTACCTAGCAACCCCAAAATTCTACCCTGTCATCTAGCAACCCAAGTGGAGCTCCAGCATGTTTGGTTGCCTAATTTATGTTCTGAACAATGGCTGCTGGAAAGTGTTTTCATGTTGACTTATCACCCAGAAACCACTTGCTGCATTCTTGTTGGTTGTGCAGGAGGCTCCACTTCTGCTTTTCAAAAATGTACACATCTGTTTGTGTACATCTTTACGCAAACAGATACAGTAGCAATTTATACAGTAGGTGGTGAAAAGGCCCTTACAGAATAGTTCCTGGTTAAAATGATGTGTGAACGTTTCACATGGATGACAGACATGAAATAAGATGACTAAAATGCTTCTTTTGAAATGTATTTTTTGGGTGACAACAGACATATATTGACATATTTCATACTTTGATTCTCATATGTACTTAATGAATTTGTCTATTGATATTTGGAATCTGCAAACCATGCAAACAAATCTCAGAAGGCTTCGCTATACATCGCAGAATGCATTAAGACTTCCTTTCACCTTTACCAAATATAGGACTGATTTTTTTTTTTTAATCTGTCTATAGTTAGCTGCACATTTAGTAGCTGTTGCATATTTATACAATTTTTGGGGGGGTATAAGTAAATACAGCTAAATTTCGATTCTTAGATGAAAAATGTTTTTTGCTTTTTTTCGTGGTTGTTCATACTATTAATTAAAGCCGACCGACCACGATAACACTTAGGTGTGAACGGTTCATCGACCCGCATGCGCAGAAGAAAAGAACGTTGACGTCACACAGCAGCGCACTGTTTACGGAAGTAAGAATGGAGGGAGCCGTTCTTGGACGGAGTTTAAAGCAAGGGGAGCCGACAGTATGGTCACAAGATCATAACATGACTACAAAAGCTTCAAAAAAGAAGGAGAGAAGAAAAGAAAGAAGAAAGAAAGCTTAGCCAGTAGCATTGACTACAACTGCTGTAGGTAAGGCCCCGTTTACACGACGTTTTCGGGTGAAAACGAGGAGTTTTGTCGCGTTTGCACTGTCCGTTTACACGAAACCACCGAACGTTTTCTCTAAAAACGGCACAAATTGAAAACGGGTCCCAGAGTGCAGCGTTTCTGAAACGCACCGGTGTCCGTTGTCATGTAAACGGCATAAACGGATCTTTTCTTCCAGAGAATCCCCAGCTCATGCGTAGTATGACGCAAAACATGGCTGCTTCAATCCACAGAAGAAGAAACTACTGACAATGCCGGTGTTACTACAGTTCGTGTTTCCCCATCAGATACGGTTCCCCCAGCGTCTCTTCACCGCTGCGCACAGCCCAGGCGACAAAATACCTAGAGAACTACGGACACCGTGAAAGCTCAAACAACGTGTTTCAGCAAAGTTATCCCACTGTTTTCCAACTGCGCCCCGCACATAGTGCGTGTTTCCCCCCTGTATCTGGGGGAACGGTACCTGATGGGGAAACGCGAATCGACGTGCTTTCAAGTTGAACTTTTTTCAAAACATATGCGCACTTAGTTTCAAAAAACCTAGCACCACCTAGTGGCGTGGCGAGAGCATTACACGTTTTCGATTTATACCGTTTCTGCGTAAACACAGATCGTAATTAAAACGTTTTCATGTAAACGATCCAACAAGTTTTTGTTGGATCGTTGTCGTGTAAACGCCCCCTAAGTCTGTTTGAATGTGTAGTCAGAGTGTGATGCGCTTCAGTGACAGATTTCTGTCATAAGTTTATAATAATAATTTTAAGTCATTGTTTACATTCTGATTTACCATGCATGGCTTCTTCTGGTGCAGAAATTATGAATATCTAGCATTAATGACGTAAAAGTCGGATAAAATGAGATTGTTCAGATTCAAAACAATCGGATACGTATCTGTATTATTACCGAAATGGCACAGATCGGATTCTTTGGGGGGAATGGGACAGTTCAGATGAAAAATAAAGGGTTTTGGGTTGTACTCGCCTGCTGTTTTTCTGTCTAAAGAGGCAGGAGTTTCCCCAAATTATTGTCTTCCATAATTACCACATCATTTTAGATCCATCCATCCATCCATTTTCTGTTCACCCTTTGTCCCTTAATGGGGTCGGGAGGGTTGCTGGTGCCCATCTCCAGCTACGTTCCGGGTGAGAGGCGGGGTAC